>CM076583.1:1119895605-1120054898 GCA_034641835.2 Pinus albicaulis | reverse complement strand
TTTTTTTTTTATCTTGGTTGGTTTCCTAATGTGAAATGGAAATTTTAAAAGACAAGTATGGTTATGATTGTTCAAGGCAATGATGTCCTTTATAATGATTTACCAAAATTCAAACTTCAAAAGGATTTTGAAACATACAATGAGAAAATTAGTTCCTAAAAGGAAATGAAAATGTTACATTATTCTAGTTAAACAAACAGTGAACTATTGATCATGAAAACCATTACCCTTGCTGCTGTCTAAACACAAAAAGAAACTGTACTCAAAGAAAAGATTGCAAATAAAGTAAAACTAAAATCAAATTACATCAACTCATATTCTGACTCCTCACCATTAGTCTCGCGATGGCTTTCGGAGGTAATCATAAACAACTTGAGCAATCTGATATCTAATTTGCAGAAAAATAAACTAATATCAAATTACACACTCATACTTCAATCCCTCACCATTAGTCTCACTATGGCTTTCGAAGGTAACTGATAATCACATGAGCAATTTAATATCTAACTTGCAGAAAAGTAAACTAATATCAAACTACACACTCATACTTCAATCCCTCACCATTAGTCTCGCTATGGCTTTCGGAGGTAACTGAAAATGACATGAGAAATTTAATATCTAATCTAACTACTAAAGCAAATGTGCAAGACTGAAATAAACAAAACAGTGCTGGAATTAAACAAAAACTAAGAAAAGTAAATTAGCAGAAGGACAATATTGATTCCATGTCATTAGTCATTATAAAAAGATGTGCAAATGCCCGGGATGCCTATTGTAATCTGAAACAAGAACACTGATTAGTTAACAACAACATAAAACATAAAAGACTATGAACAGAAGTAAAATGTAAATCATGAAAGATTATGGACAGAGATGAAACGTAAATACCATGAAAGATGTAATATATATATACACGTGAATGACTATGGCACAATGAACTTAAAGAAATGAAGCATGAAACTATACAGTAATACACAAAACCTCAGCTTGTGCAGGGGCCCTCTGCACAATCCTCAGGAAGCAGCTTTCAAATACGAATTACGCTTATGAACAAAGTCTTCTCATATATTAAAATGCGGTCATAACAGAGAAATAATGTCACAGCACAATGGCGACGCAATTCCATTACAGAGCTAACTATTATGCGTATGAGAACGCATTATTTATAACTAAAGGTGATATAACTAATTCCTTAAAGTCTGTGCTGATAGAAGACACGTGAACCATCATGTCCAGAGATCTAGCATTATGGCCGCTGTGAGGATTAAATCTATGGAGAGTGGCTGTTGGATTCGGCTTATGGAGCCGTTTACAGGTGTTGATATGTCTCCCATGATTTAGAAATGGCCACGGAAATCTCCACGTGATGAGAAACAGAGTTCTGTCACCGTGGGACTCTTCGGTTGACCACCACTTGGCTACCTTTGACCACATCCTTCTTAGGTGAATTTGACTGATCCAATAGGACACGATCCATTTCCACGTCATTTCTAACTTGCCCATGTGGCTCGATTTTCTTGAAGACACCTCCAATATAGACTTTAACAAAATGGTTGCGGAAAGTTGCAGCAGCTGTGGAAAGTGGCAAGATTCCGCAGCTAAATGAGCAAAAATCTAAATCAAATAGTAGACACAAAACATAGTTAAAAACCATTTTAGATGCTCTTTTACAATTAATATGCAATGATATTGATGACTTAGAAGGTCTAGGTGAATGAAAAAGGTCTAGAAAGGTGTATAAGAAAGATGCAGATTTGAGACTCAACATACCCCCACTTTGAAGGTGTTGCATGTCCTCATGCAACCAAAATTTTGATAATCCTTCTTCAATTCATATGCCTTGACACTTCAGCCAGTACATCCAGTCCTCTCCTCCTCTTCCTTGGTGCTGCTAACATCCTTGGCTTCTTCATCAAGCATTTGAATTTGATATTAACCAGTGCTCTACTTAACTTCTGGCATTTCTTCTTCAATTTCCTGTTCTTTTTCTGCCATAGTCCCAGATGTAGCATGGTATTGTCATGAATGATCTTGTCCAATTTTCTTTGTTCCTTTAATGCCTCATTTTCATTTTTAATGTGTCTATTTAAAACCTCCAACTCAAAGACTTCTTGTTTCAATGATTGGACTAGATCTTCTTGTGCTGTGTGAGGCTGAGTAGATGAAGTACTGGGACCCGTGGCTGCTCTTTCTAAAGATTCTATATAATCATACACTTCTTGTTGCTTTGGGTCTATCTTAGGTGTTGTTTTTATTGGGCTGTCCCCAAAATGCCGTGGAGGAGAATCGTCTTCAAAATCTGGCTGCAAAGGGCTCATGTCAACGTCTGGCTGAGAATGAGATGAACTATGTTCAATGTCTGACTGAGAATGAGATGGACTATGGCCAGCTGGAGTTTTTTCAGATGTTTCTTCTCCCAAATCAATAAAATGGGGTCCTTTCGTTTGTGTTTTCCTCAACTTCCCTTTAAGCCTGGAACTTCTTTTTACACGCTGTGGACTACTGTCTTTTTGCTTTTGTTTCCCTTTCCCTCTCTTTTTGGCCATAGATGACTGTTACTGAAGGTGAACTAGTCTCTCAGATAACAATTGATTATCTTCTTCTGAAGAAGGAGTTTGATGCATAGCCTCAATGCTTTTTCTCTCTTTTGATTTTATTGGCTTTTTATCCTTGGTTTCTTCCTTCCTCCTTTTTGACAGTCTCTCTTCTCTACTAGTTCTTTCAACTGTAGTAGTAGGAGTACTTCTAGTTTCATCATTTGTTCTCTTTCTCCTACTCCTTCTTGATGTACTGCCTTCAGGAATTTCTTGGCGTTCTTCAAAGAAATTTCTAATCAAAAATTGTTCCCATGTGTCCTTTTTCTCTTTTAACTGTTTTTCAATCAAAATTTTCACAAGACCATGGTGATATAAATGTGGTTCTACGTCCCCTAAATGCTTCTGAATGGTCACAGACATCTTCTTCAAACTATTTAATAAAAATTATGGCAGATTGAGGGTCTGGTTGTCTATAAAATTCATCAGCAATCGGGTATGATACATATACATTGACCCAAAACGGCCCTCACAGGTGATAAATTTTTGAATAACTAGCAGAAAAGTAGCCCACTCCTCTTTCAAAGCATGAACAGGAATTCCCCTTTTAAAAATAATTACATCCATACCTGGGTTACGTAGGATTACTCTCCAGGCTTCATCACTAATACTCTTGTTCTTGAACCAGCGTTCACCTTCTTGAGGAAGTTCTGTGGCAGCTGCTATGGATGCCTCATTCACCGTAAATTTGAGCTCCCCAATTTCTACTTCCAGACCATTGAAAGACCTTGCAAAAGCTTTTTTCACCTCTTTATGGTAGGCTCTAAACTTTTGGATGAACCGAAGCCACTTTGCCTTTTTCAATATATCTCTGACTTACGAGTATCCTTCCATGAATTTAGGTCCTTCTGGTTCTGTTCTCAACAACTGACCCATCCTTCTTTCTGCTCTTTAAAAATTGTCTGCGTGAAGAGGGTTCAACGGAGGTAAGATGGCTGAATGAGCGGAAATGAGCACGATTTATGGAGGAGACCAGTTACTGTAGGTGGATGTCAAAGAATGGGTATACGAAATGTAGCGTAACAGAGAACAAAATGGGGTGAAGCGGAACAGAGAAGGGTTACGTGAGCATGGTGGAAATGCAGTTGTGAGATTAATAGAACAATAGGAGTATAACGCATCCGGCAGTATTTAAAATTGGGTGGCTGTAAAGTAAATGTAAGCACGTTTATGAAACGGCTATGGATTTTATGCGGCTGAAAGAAGCCGTAGTCAAATCAACCACGTTTCATCATCACAGGTGGAGTATCGAAGTATGAGTGAAGATCAGAGGCTTGATTATGGGACTGTTTGAAAATGAATGCAAGGATTGTGGGAGGATCATATAGAGATCGTGGAATGGTTACGGAGTTTGTCAACACAATCATTTCATAAAATGGAGCTATGTTTTATGACTATGTAAAAATGTGCTTGAATGCCATTTGAAATAAATTTTTACTCATACCTTGGAATTCTTGCCATTTTTCATTGGTCTTCAATTAGTTTCTCCTCATTGATATCTTGAATGCCCCATGTCTTTATTTCAACAGTTCATACCATTTGATTTCCAGATTGTGAAATATCATCTCAAGCTTTGTACTTTGGTTGGAAAACAGAGTGGTAATGCTAGACCGTTTCCTACCACAGTAAATCGGTGTCACCATGTAAAACAGGGTCAATGGAAACGACATACTATTATTCGGGTGAATGGAGATGGATAGATGATAACTGACTGAATGAAAATGGTCATGAAAGAAAATTTTATTGGTGAAATGAAATGAAATATATGAAATGAAGTGAAATGAAATGAAGTGGAGTGGAAAGAAGTGGAATGGAATGGAGTGGGTTGTCATAAAACTTGTGAAATGAGAGAGAGAATTTTTTTTTTTTTTTTGGAAAATATAGGGTGTCAGGTGTTCCTGATTTTCATCCTACATTTTCTGTATAAGACTGCCAATCAATGATTGGTTTTCAGGCTTATACAATTTTTTTTAATAAAAGTTGTGCTGAAGAAGAAGAATTCTTCTGTACTCTCTCTGATTGCAAAAATTTTCTAGAAATATTTGGACAAATCTTCTCTTTGAGATTGGCTTATGATAGACTTGAATCTGTGGCTATCTCACACAAGAGAGTCGAAATTCATCAATGGTCTTGATTCTTACCGCTTCCATCGTTAAAGATCTTGTCAATTAAAGATCTTGTCAACTTCATATGGCCCAAGCCAATGAGTCTAAAATTTTCCTTTAAAATATTTAAACTTGGAATCAAATAAAAATTCCCAATCTCCTTCTTGAAACTTCTTCTCTTTGATTTATTTGTCATGCCATTTAGCTCTTTGATATTGAACTAGATCGGTTCTTAGAATTGCCTCTTGTCTGATCTCATCTAGCTCATTTAACTGCTTCATTTTATGCTTTTGGGCTTCTGATAAATCCATCCCCAACTAAACTGCTATCTTGAAGGTCTTGACTTGGAACTCAATGGGGAGCAGGACTTCTTTCCCATAAACAAGTTCATAGGGAGAATGTCCTGTTGTATTTCTCCATGTAGTTCTGTAGGCCCACAAGGCTTCAGGAAGCCTTTCCGCCCAATCTCTTCTGTGTAGATGCACAGTTTTGGTGATGATACTTTCAAGAACTTTGTTTGTAGACTCCACTTGACCATTTTCTTGCGGATGGTAAGGAGTAGATCTTTTGTGCTTGATTTTGTATTCTTCCATCAACTTCTCCACCAAGTTGGATGTGAATTGGCTTCCCTGATCTGTCACAATTTCTCTTGGAACACCAAAGCGAGTAAAAATATCCTCACAAAGAAAATTAACAACTGAATTTTCAGTAGCAGACACTAATGCTTTGGCTTCTACCCATTTAGTAACATAATCAGTACAAACCAATATATACTTCTTTTGCTTAGATGGTGGATTAATAGGTCCAATGAAATCTAAAGCCCATTTTTTCAAAGGGTTCAATGAGTACCTGTGTTTGCAATGGCATTTCATTTGAAAGGGTAGGTTTCCCTACTCTTTGGCAGCTGTCACACCTTTTGACATATTGTTTTGCATCTTTGAAGAGGGAATGCCAATAATATCCTAAAGAAAGGATTTTATAGGCCGTCCTTTTGTCTGCAAAGTGTCCGCCGCATGGTTCATCATGGCATGCCTTAAGAATATCAGGCATTTCATCTTCCCTGACACATCTTCTGATCACAAGATCTGGCCCTGTTTTAAACAATTCGTTAGAAATCCATGAATATTTTGAACTCTCCTGAACAATTTTTCGTTTTTCACTTGGAAATAAATGTGAAGGTAGTTTCCCTGTAACCAAATAGTTAGCAATATCTGCATACCAAGGAGTCTTAATAGTTACTGAAAACAAGTATTCATCAGGAAACTTATCCTCTACAGGAGAATCTTCTTTAGTATTCTGAATCCTAGACAAGAAATCAGCTACTGTATTTTGTTTTCCTGGTCTATCCAACACAGTAATATTTAATTCTTACAAAAGTAAGAGCCATCTTGTCACTCTGCCATTAGTAACAGGTTTTTTCATTAGATATCTAATTGCAGAATGATCAGTATGAATAAAAGTTTCATAGCCTGTTATATAATGTCTAACCTTATTGATTGCATGAACAACAGCTAAAAAATATTTTTCAGTCACAGTATAGTTCAACTCTGTGGGAGTCAAATTTTTACTGGTATAATAAATGGCATAAGGGACTAAATATTTTTGACCCAACATAGCTCCCAGAGCTGTATCTGAAGCATCTGTAGAAATATGGAAAGGGAGTTTCCAATTTGGTCCTCTCAAGATAGGTTCTTCAGATATTCTTGTTTTCAAAGTTTCAAAGGCTGATTGACAATCAGGATCCCATTTAAATTCACAGTATTTTGTAAGCAATTTTAAGAGTGGAGATGCTATTTTAGTGAAGTTTTCTATAAATATTCTATAGTAACCAGTAGATCCTAGAAAACTTCTAACATCTCTTTGAAAATTTTGAATAGGCAACTTGGAGATGACTTCGACTTTTGATCTATCAACCTTAATCCCATCTCTTGAAATATGATGCCCCAAAACAATCCCTTCAGTAAACATCATAAAGCATTTTTCATGGCTTAATGAAAGGTTTGTTTCTTTACATCTTATAAGGAATTTTTCCAAATTTTCTAATGCCTCTTCAAATGAATTACCATAAACTGTAAAATCATCCATATAAACCTCTACACAATCATGGATTAGATCAGAAAAAATTCCTAATACTGCTCTTTGGAATGTTGCAGGTGCATTACATAACCCAAAAGGAATCACTCGATAGGCAAAATTTCCCCATGGAAAGGTGAATGTGGTGTTATCTTGATCTTCAGGTGCTACCTGAATTTGATTATAGCCACTAAAACCATCCAAGAATGAAAAGTACTTTTTACCTGCTAATGTATCTAATACTTGATCAATAAAAGGCAAAGGAAAGTGATCCTTCAAAGTTTCTTTGTTCAATTCCCTGTAACTAATGCATACCCTCCATTTACCATTCTTTTTAGGTACTATAACCAAAGGAGAAACCCATCGGCTATCTGAAATTGGATAAATGAAGTTTACATTGAGAAGTTTTTGGAGCTCTTCTTTCACTATCTCCCTAAGATTTCGATTCATCCTTCTTTGAGGTTGTCTGATTGGTCTACTGTTTTCCTCAATATAGATATGATGGATGCAAGTCTTAGGATCAATACCCTTCATGTCAGTATACTCCCATGCAAATGCAATAGAATGTTTTTGCAAGATTCTGGTTAGTTCTTCTTGTTGTGACTTCTCCAAATGTTTGTTGATATTCAATGTTTTTTCTGGAAAAATCTCAATAGCAGAATTACCAAACTCTTCCATAGAGTAAAGAGACATTTGTCTAGATGATAAATATTCTATGTCAGATTCCAACTGAAATTGTGTGGGGTCATATTCTGAAGATGTCTCAAAATTTTCTAATGTGTTCAGAATTTGACTATCCTCACTAATTTCCGAAATGGTAAAGACAGGTTGTATAGTGTCCTCATCATCAACCCATTCATTTTCTCCTACTTCTGTGATTGCTTTTTCTGGAGGATACAAATTGAATTTCTTTGTCGAATTACCATTAGAAATGTACATATCCCCAGATCTACAACTAATGAAAGCATCAGCTGTGGCTAGCCAAGGTCTTCCTAAGATAAGTGGGTGCCCTCCTAGATTACTCTTGGGAGTCAAAATCATAAAATCTACCGGATATTCCCAAGAATCTAAGGAGACTAAAATATCTTCTAATACACCATCTGGTTTAATAATTGATCGATCTGCAAGTTGCAGTAAAGTAGGTGTAAAAAGAAGGTTAGGAAGTTTTAGCTGTTCCATAGTCTGTCTACTCATAATGTTGATAACAGCCCCTAAGTCAATCAATGTGTTTGGAATTTCTATCCCATTTATATGTGTCTTGACAATTGGACGTCTTGGATCTACATACTTCTGCATGGTAATTTTTCCCATCATGATATCTGCAATTTTTCCTACCAGGTGGATTCTTCTTGTGTCCTTTAATTTCCTTCCTGGTCTTTTGAGACTCAACTCCTTTATTGTTTTTGCTAGAATAGGAATATCTCGAATGGCTTGTAGCAAGGGAATCTTGATACAAACATTCTTTATTTCATCTAGAAAATCATAGTTAGGCAACAAGATTTGTTTTTCCACCCCCTTGTCAATTTGTAGTCTTTCAGGAAAAGGAGGTGTAGATGAAGATGCAGGTTGCTCAACTATAGGAGTTGTGGGTGTTAATTTTTCTTTCTCTTTTTGAATGTTTGAGTTTTGAAGAGATTCTTCCTCAGAACCCTTATTGGCTTTAAGAGAGTCCTCCTCAAAGGTATCTTTCTCTTGGACATCTATAGAAGTTTTTTCTAAAACTCTACCAGATCTGAGTTGTACATCATTGAGAGGAACAATCATATAGGTAGGAAATTGTTGTCCTTCTATCATGTAAGTATTCTGAGGATTTTTATTGTTAGGATTTGGCAATGGCTGAGATGGAAGTTGATTTGTCTTTTGTTGGTATGGAAGCATGAGTTGAGGATTTGGATTTTTTTGAGAAGGTTGTTGTTGTGGAAATGGCAATGAAAGTTGTGGATTTGGGTTTGGAAGTTGTGGAGCTTGTTGATTTTGAAAAGATGGAGGATATTGATAAAATTGAGCAAATCTCCCATAAGGATTTTGCATCCCTTGTACCCATGGCCGATATGGATTTTGATGTTGGAGCCAAGGTTCTTGCCAAGGATTCCAATTTGGTGGGGTTTGAAGATTCATAGGGTTGTTAAACCCTTGAGTTTGTTGTCCCTGCCAAGGTCTTCTTGCAACAAAACAGAGAGATTCTACCGAATTTGGGTCTTCTTGAAAGACAGCTTTGAGTCCAGGAATTGAAGGACAATCCTTGATCTCATGATTCTCTGAGCAAATTATACATGTTTCTACAACTTTTGCATCCAAGGGACATTCCCTTAAAGCATGTTTCTTCCTACATTTTGGACAAAAGATGGCTAGAGCATCTGTTTCTGCTTTCTGCTTGTTTTGAATCTTAAGGGTGTCTAGTTGTTCACTAAGGCTCCCTAAGATATCAGTTTTGAATTCATCAAGCATATTTCTAATCTTTGTCCTACTTACTGATCCAATTGCAGATTTTTTAGTTCTGATAAGAGAAGGATCCCTAGGCCCTTTTCCTGTTTTAGATTTTCCTCTTGAGAGATGGACACATAGTTCTGTTATGTCACGAAGTGGAAGTTGAGAAATGTCTCCTTTCCCCATCATGTTTAAAATATCTATCCATTCATCTATAATGGCTTTTAATATGAGGGCTTTCAAAGTTTCATCATCTAAGTTGCTCATCTTTGCTCTTTTTAAGTTGTATTGAAATCTTTCAAGTAAATCTTCCAAATTTTAATCTTCTTTTTGCATCATTTTGAATACCTCATCCTTGTGATTGGTGGGCATACAATAGTCCAAGTATCTATCCAAAAATGTTTGTTTCATATCATTCCAAGTCCTATTAGATTGGGTGGCTAATCCCATGAACCATTTCAAAGCGGCTCCCCTCAATGTTGAAGGAAACAGTTTGAGTTATTGAGAGTCTTCCATATAGTCATAGGTTCAGCACACGACTTCAAACTCAAACAGAAATGTTTTAGGATCCTCACTTCGCAATCCATAAAATTTGGGGAGGATAGATGGTGAGATGTTTTTCATCGTTGTATGATTTTCCTCATCAACTATAGGGAATCCAAACAAGTTGTCTCCTTCCCTATTTCTTCCATTATTACCTTCACCATTGTTGTCTCCATTGTTTCCTCCTCCTCTACCTCTACCTCTACCTCCAAATCCATCTATTATTTCCTCTGCCATGATAGTTTCTTTAGAGTCCTCAAAGTCCTCTGGTTCTTCTATCAAGGGAGGATGAGAGGGAGTATCTTCCTTTTCTTCTTTAGGTGATTCTACTTCTTTGATTACAATATACTCTCCTATAGAAGTAAAGAAAGGATCCTTTTCTAAATGAGATTTAGTAGGTGGTATAGGAGAATCCTCTAATTCAGCTGCTCCTTGAATTCCAAGAATCTTAAGGCTAGGGGTAGATGGTGGTGAATCTTGTCTATGCCTTGAAGAAGATGGAGTCGTGAAAATTGAACTCTTGGCTCTAGCTATAAACCTTCCCCTAGAATCTCTTGCTCTATGCATGTCATTTTTATTTTTTTTTAAAGTTGGGCTAATAATTCTCTTTCTGATCTTCCAGGTCACACTAGGTGCAAGAAGAGAGCATACTTAAGAGATTACTGAACCAATAACTCTCTTTTCTGATCCTCCAGATCACGCTAGGTGCAAGAGGAGAGCATACTTCAAGAAGTTATCAAGTTTTCCCTTCTTTTATTGTTTTTTTTTTAAAGAAAATTGGCTACCTAGTTACACTTCCCCGGCAATGGCGCCAAAATGTTTGGTCAATTTAGTGTGTTCTAAATTACTACATTAATTTTTCAATCCGGGATTCGTAAGCTGACGAAGTGTGGTGCACTATATGTGCAAGATAACCTATCTCTTACTTTTTGTCGTTTTTGGTTTTTTTTTTATATCTTGGTTGGTTTCCTAATGTGAGATGGAAATTATAAAAGACAAGTATGGTTATGATTGTTCAAGGCAATGATGTCCTTTATAATGATTTACCAAACTTCAAACTTCAAAAGGATTTTGAAACATACAATGAGAAAATTAGTTCCTAAAAGGAAATGAAAATGTGCCACTATTCTAGTTAAACAAACAATGAACTATTGATCATGAAAACCATTACCCTTGCTGCTGTCTAAACAAAAAAGAAACTGTATTTAAAGAAAAGATTGCAAGTAAAGTAAAACTAAAATCAAATTACATCAAATCATATTCTGACCCCTCACCATTAGTCTCGCTATGGCTTTCGGAGGTAATCATAAACAACTTGAGCAATATGATATCTAATTTTCAGAAAAATAAACTAATATCAAATTACACACTCATACTTCAATCCCTCACCATTAGTCTCGCTATGGCTTTCGGAGGTAACTGATAATGACATGAGCAATTTAATATCTATCTTGCAGAAAAGTAAACTAATATCAAACTATACACTCATACTTCAATCTCTCACCATTAGTCTCGCTATGGCTTTCGGAGGTAACTGAAAATGACATGAAAAATTTAATATCTAATCTAACTACTAAAGAAAATGTGCAAGACTGAAATAAACAAAACAGTGCTGGAATTAAACAAAAACTAAGAAAAGTAAATTAGCAGAAGGACAATATTGATTCCATGTCATTAGTCATTATAAAAATATGTGCAAATGCCCGGGCTGCCTATTGTAATCTGGAACAAAAACACTGATCAGTTAACAACAACATAAAACATAAAAGATTATGGACAGAAGTAAAATGTAAAGCATGAAAGATTATGGACAAAGATGAAACGTAAATACCATGAAAGATGTAATATATATACACATGAATGACTATGGCACAATGAACTTAAAGAAATGAAGCATGAAACTATACAGTAATACACAAAACCTCAGCGTGTGCAGGGGCCCTCTGCACAAACTTCGGGAAGCAGCTTTCAAATACGAATTACACTTATGAACAGAGTCTTCTCATATATTAAAATGTGGTCATAACAGAGAAATAATGTCACAGCACAATGGCGACGCAATTACATTACAGAGCTAACTATTATGCGTATGAGAACGCATTATTTATAACAGAGGGTGACATAACTAATTCCCTAAAGTCTGCGCTGATAGAAGACACGTGAACCACCACGTCCAGAGATCTAGCATTATGGCCACCGTGAGGATTAAATCTATGGAGAGTGGCTGTTGGATTCGGCTTATGGAGCCGTTTACAGGTGTTGATATGTCTCCCATGATTTAGAAACGGCCACGCAAATCTCCACGTGATGAGAAACAGAGTTCTGTCACCGTGGGACTCTTCGGTTGACCACCACTTGGCTACCTTTGACCACAACCTTCTTAGGTGAATTCGACTGAGCCAATAGGACATGATCCATGTCCACGTCATTTCTAACTTTCCCATGTGGCTCGATTTGCCTGAAGACACCTGCAATATAGACTTTAACAAAATGGCTGCGGAAAGTTGCAGCAACTGTGGAAAGTGGTAAGATTCCGCAGCTAAATGAGCAAAAATCTAAATCAAACAGCAGACAAAAAACATAGTTAAAAACCATTTTAGATGCTCTTTTACAATTAATATGCAATGATATTGATGACTTAGAAGGTCCAGGTGAATGAAAAATGTCTAGAAAGGTGTATAAGAAAGATGCAGATTTGAGACTCAACAGCCTCCCCATACCTCCATCATATAAATCATGTGGTGAAAACATGGTGATTGATATGAAGAATTTCATATCAACACAATGTGTCCATACTTCTTGCTGCTCAATGATGCAAGCATCTTGCCACACATATTTCCTCCACATACCCTTATAAAGAGGATGATCACCAAACTCTTTCAAGAGTAGCCAACGCAGCCATGCCTCTTGCTTCCCGGTATCATAGATCTGCAAGTAGCTTTCCATCTTCTTGCTCACCATCCACATCAATTCATCCACTGGTGGATCGTGGACCTCATCATGCAAACACTTGGTATCCTCCCATTTTAGGACACCAACCTCCTCAAATATTTGAAGAACCTTGCACTTCATGGAATTTTGAAGTGCACCTTCCATGGGATCTCTTGATGAGACCTCCTCCTCATGCATGGTCTTCCAAAACCAATGGGTTCTTGGATCTGCTGCAAGTATAAGTCTCTCTTTGAGCTGTGGCACGCTCATTGAGAAATTTTCATCTAGAGAGGAGAAAATCTTTCTCATCTCAAGATGTCTACCCCTTGCCTTCATTGCTTCGTGAATGAAGCTGACATCTGATTTCTCCCATGAGGAATAGGTCCTCATTTCTTCACTGCTGCTCTTGGACAATGCTATGCAACTCATTTTCTCTAGATTAGTAGTAAGTGATGATTTTTGGTCATGCACCAGCAGGTTCCCACAACCCTCTAAAATATTTGCTGCAATAATAGAATGTGGAAACTCAATCATACCTTGATGGGTTTCGGGAACATCTTGTATGGCTGCAAGAGTTCCTCTTTATATCATGTTGGATCCATCAACTACTGATGTTGAAGTTTTCTCCTACAAGGTTGTGATAGTTTTCATACAAGTCTCTTCAAGAGATGGTGAGGACTTCTCTTCCTCTGATCTCTCTTCATCAAATCTCTTGATCACCCTTTGAGTGAAATCTGCAAAAGAAGTAACCTTTGCATGTATCACATTGTTGAACCACCATTTTCTTGCTTCACCCTTCAGGCGCAACACTGCAATCTCCAATGCTTCTTTCTCTACCACTGGATGTATTAGGAAAAAGGCATTGAGTCTTCTTGCCCAAGCTTTGGCTGTAGATGTCCCATCAAAAGTGGACAATAGAAACCTATTTCCCTTGATTTCTCCCTTTCTGTAGTGTCTCCTCCCTTCCTTCAGTTGAATGAACTATGGGAAGGCTAGAGTCTCCTTGAAGGCTCTAGGTTGAGACTTATACTAAACAAGGTACTCACTCAAGATCTGATGATCCAAGTGTCATCCATGCTTCTTGTCTTTTTCTTGGTGAGAGTAGGAAGTGCATGGTCCATCCTCTTATCCTTATTATTTCTTCTTAACCTCCTTGGAGAGGTCCTTTCTGGATTTGAAAATTGATGAGAGAAAGCTCATTCTTTTCATCATCTTGATATATTTCTTGAGACTCATAGGCTGAGCCAAGAAAGATGCTTTAATACCGCTGTAATATCCCAAAATTGGGACTACTAGCAAGCCATGCCTGAAAAACGGATTTTTTAAGAATTTATGCTACAGTATTGGAAGAAAACACTTGGATTCCTTATATATGAAAATCTAAGACCTGAATCTAAGAGGGATTCAAAAAAAAATCCTCCTAGGTGGGTTAAACAGGTCTTGCCACACCTAGTGCAGCTAGAAAATTCCCCAAAAAGGAACTGCAACAATACAAAATAACACTGTTGGAGAAATAATGCAGTTCATCACAATATTTGTAGGAGATCAATATGGTAGCTCAAATATAGCTTAAATAACAGTAAATCAGATTTACAATAGATCTTATACAATTTATAACAAAAAGGAGGAAATTATACAAGAAGAAACCCTCAAAATGAGGTGCTACAACCACAAGAAATGTCTGAATAAGCTTGACAACGTTATTTTCATTGGTTGAAGCAACAATATGTTACAACTCAGATCTAGGTCAAATCTGTGTATAAAATGTTAGATCTATTTCAGATATGTATACAAGAAAGGCTCCTTTATACACTCCCCTTGGGGATTTCAACAAAACATGAAAGTACAAGTGTAGATATGAGATCTAAGTTACAAATCTGGAGTAATATTCTGAAAATTATGAAGTATATGATGTACAGCAGATCATATCTGAAACAAACATAGATTGGATGGCCGATCCATGGATCACCACAGTGAAAGGAAGGATCCAATCACTAGAGATCTCTCCTCCAAGATGTTGCCAAAATTCCCTACAACTCTTCTCTTGCAAATAACGTAGTACTGAAAAATGGACCACACTCTAGAATCTGAGTATCCTTTGGCCTCATGCCAAGATCTAGATCTGAAGCTCCCAAGGTCTATAACACTCTTTTCAAAGGGATATAATTCTTTCCCAGTGAAACGGGGTGTTAGAGATGCATAGATCTGAAGTGATCTATCTGCCACTTGCTGCAGCTCACAAGGACAACCCAATCCTAAACATGATCAGAGTTGTAGGTGCAAGATGAAGCTTGGCCAAATTCCAGATAGTGGAGAAGACAAACAAGGCTCCTCCAAGACCTGCTCTAGGAAGGAGATGGGATTTCTGACCAGGAACACCCAATGCTAAACAACATTATTCTCAGCTAAACAACCAGAGAATGATATATGCCGAAATAGAAAATATATTCAGAAAAAAATGATAAACATAAAAAACCCTCTCATGCTTCTCTCCTCTTCCTTTTATAGGATAAAATCCTTTTCAAACCCTAAACCACTTCAATGAGTTAGCTCCTTTCACATGTGGAGCCTCCTTCTAGAATTGCATTGTGCATCCATGAGGTACATTGCATCTAGACTGCGCTGTGGATTTGGTCAAGGTTGACCCAGTCTCATAGTTCAAACCCATTCACACCTGCAAGTGTTTATTTTACATGGCCCATATTTGTCCTTTTTCCCATGGGCATTGATTTATTCATGATTTTCAGGAGTTTTACGTGTCCTCCTTTGCCCATTTATTCTATCAACAGAAAATGAAACAAAATTGAATACTCCTCTTAGCTTGGGCTAAGTAGGAATATTACAGTCCTCCCCTCCCAAATGTTGCTTGTCCTCAAGCAACTGCAAGGATAAAACTAAAATTTATTTGGAAAACATCTTTCCCCAAGCAATCATCCATACAAAATGAGTCACCTCCCAACATGGCAACTCCAGAAAACTCTCCTCCACTAATAGCTCATGCAGTGCAGGAGGGCTGAAAATCTGATCATGGTAGACAAGATAGCCTACCCTAAGAGCATCCTCCTCTCCAATTAAGATAAATGTGGAGTGTTTTCTAATCCTGAGCTACAATAATGTTGCATTCAAGAGGCAAGATGAAGACTAAATCTTTAAATATATCCTCTCCAACAATGCTAATCAAGCTGGCCCAAACCATTCCATATGTGATAGATGGGAGATCATCACCATATGGAATCTCATCAAACTCCTGGCCCACCTTATAAAGAAAAAATTGTCTGGTTGTGGTGGCCATACCTCCTCTCATGTTCCCATTAGAACATGCAATGCAGAAAATGTGGGAATCCTCTCCCCAAAAGAACACATCAATCCAATGTGTTTCCTCTCCAATCATGCTCCCCACCAAATAAAGATCAACATCAGCAATTGGAATCATGATTAAAATCAAGAGGGAAGAAATAATAAAGGTTTCATATGGTGTAGGAAGGTACCAATAGTTTCCCATGAAGTTACAGCGCAGTTTTTCCAACTGCAACTTCAAAAAATTACAAGGCAAATGGTTGCTAGATACATGGTGGTCTATGTATGTTATCTCATTTAATAATTAATAGTAGATGGTTGTATACAATAGATGAACATACATCAAGTAATACAACACTTTCCCGTGGCCATATAAGAGATGGCTATCTCCATCATACTTTTTGGCCCATTGTTGATCATGGAGCTTAATGAAAAGCTTGCCCTCCTATGGAGCAATGCACTATATAGAAATGGTAAGATTATGTAGCTCACCAAATTCAACAACAAGATCCTTACCATGTAATAGAAGTAATATCATGATAGGATCCATGAACAAACTCTCCATAATTATATGACATACTCTTATGAAGAGAACTGATTCATGTGCTACATGAAGATCCTTCCTCATGTACTTGGAAATCCAAGCCAAGAAGAACACATCACGTCAATAGATTTCTCCATCCATTACTCCATATTTCTCACCTTCTCCTTGTCCTTAAAGTGCATCAAGAATGAAAGGATCCTGGGGACACTCCATCCATAAGTTCCTTCTCTAGAGTGACAATGTTGTTGGCCTATGCAAATAGGTTCCTACCAATACATAGCTCCTTTATTTGACATGTTCATTGCCAAAGAATTTTTTCGTAATGTTGCAACAAACAAGAAGCTCCTTCCAAGGTGGAAGTACTTCCAAATCATCCAAGGCTAAAGTGTAGCTTCTTTTCACCATGATAGTGCCATCTCTTACTTTTGCAACATCATGCAAAGTGTGAGAGAAAATCTTCTCTTGCTCTCCCAAGAACATCCAAACCGACAAAAGATTTTGATGCCTCCCCATACCTCCGTCATATAAATCATGTGGTGAAAACATGGTGATTGATATGAAGAATTTCATATCAACACAATGTGTCCATACTTCTTGTTACTCAAATGATGCAAGCATCCTGCCACACATCTTTCCTCCACATACCCTTAGAAAGAGGATGATCGCCAAACTCTTTCAAGAGTAGCCAATGCAGCCATGCCTCCTGCTGCCTGGTATCGTAGATATGCAAGTAGCTTTCCAACTTCTTGCTCACCATCCACATCCATTCATCCACCGATGGATCATGGACCTCATCATGCAAACGCTTGGTATCCTCCCATTGTTGGACACCAACCTCCTCAAATATTTGAAGAACCTTGCACTTCATGGAATTTTGAAGTGCACCTTCCATGGGATCTCTTGATGAGACCTCCTCCTAATGCATGGTCTTCCAAAACCAATGTGGTCTTGGATCTGCCGCAAGTAGAAGTCCCTATTTGAGCTGTGGCATGCTAATTGAGAAAGTGTCCTCTAGAGAGGAGAAAATTTTTCTCATCTCAAGTTGTCTACCCCTTGTCTTCATTGCTTCCTGAATGAAGCTGACATATGATTTCTCCCATGAGGAATGGGTCCTCATTTATTCACTGCTACTCTTGGACAACGTAGTGCAACTCAGCTGCTCTATATTAGCAGTAAGTGATGATTTCGGATCATGCAACATCAGGTTCCCACAACCCTCTAAAATATTTGCTGCAATAATCGAAGGTTGAAACTCAATCATATCTTGATGGGCTTTGGGAGCATCTTGTATGGCTGCAAGAGTTCCTCTTTATATCATGTTGGCTCCCTCAACTGCTGATGTTGAAGGTTTCTCCTCCAAGGTTGTGACAATGTTGATACAAGTCTCTTCAAGAGATGGTGAGGACTTCTCTTCCTATGATCTCTCTTCATCAAATCTCTTGATCACCCTTTGAGTTAAATCTGCAAAATATGTAACCTTTCCATGTCTCACATTACTGAACCACCATTTTCTTGCTTCACCCTTCAGGTGTAGCACTGTAATCTCCACTGCTTCTTTCTCTACCACTGGATGTAGTAGTAAAAAGGCATTGAGTCTTATTTCCCAAGATTTGGTTTCAGATGTCCCATCAAAAGTGGACAATAGAAACCTATTTCCCTTGATTTCTCCCTTGCTGTAGTGTCTCCTTTGTTTCTTCAGTTGAATGAACTGTGGGAAGGGTAGAATCTCCTTGAAGGTTCTAGGTTGAGACTTATACTCAACAAGGTACTCACTCAGGATCTGATGATCCAAGTGTCCTCCATGCTTCTTGTCTTTTTATTGGTGAGAGTATAAAGTGCATGATCCACCCTCTTCTCCTTATTCTGTCTTCTTAACCTCCTTGGAGAGGTCCTTTCTAGATCTGAAAATTGATGAGAGTAAGCTCATTATTTTCATCATCTTGATCTATGTCTTGAGAATTACAGGCTGAGCCAAGAAATATGCTTTGATACCACTGAAATATACCAAAATCGGGACTGCTAGAAAGGCATGCCTGAAAAATGCATTTTTCAGGAATGTATGCTACAGGATTGGAAGCCAAAATTTGGATCCCTTAGATCTGAAAATATAAGACCTGAATACTAGAGGGATTGAAAAACAAATCCTCCTAGGTGGGTTTAACAAGTCTTCCCACACCTAGTGCAGCTAGAAAATGCTCAAAGAAGGGACTGCATCAATACAAAATAACACTGCTAGAGAAATAATGCAGTGCAACCCAATATTTGTAGGAGATCAATATGGTAGATCAAATATAGCTTAAACAACATTAAATAATATTTACAATAGATCTTATACAATTTATAACAGAAAGGAGGAAGTTATACAAGAAGAAACCCTCAAAATGAGGTGCTACAACCACAAGAAATGTATGAATAAGCTTGACAGTGTTATTCTCATTGGCTGAAGCAGCAGTATGTTACAACTCAGATCTACAACAGATATGTGTATGAAATGTTAGATCTATTTTAGATGTGCATACAAGAAAGGCTCCTTTATATACTCCCTTTGGGTATTTCAACAAAACATGGAAGTATAAGAGTATATCTGAGATCTAAGTTACAGATCTGCATTAATATTCAAAAAATTATGAAGTATATGATGTACAGAAGATCAGATATGAAACAAGAATGGATTGGATGGCTGATCCATGGATCACCACAGTGAAAGGAAGGATCCAATCACTAGAGATCTCTCCTCCAAGATGTTGCCAAAACTCCCTACAACTCTGCTCCTGCAAATAACGCAGTACTGCAAAAGGGACTACGCTGTAGACTCTGAGTATCCTTTGGCTTGATTCCAAGATCTTGATCTTAAGCTCCCAAGGTCTAGAACACTCTTGTCAAAGGGATATAAT
Source organism: Pinus albicaulis (assembly GCA_034641835.2). Taxonomy (NCBI): domain Eukaryota; kingdom Viridiplantae; phylum Streptophyta; class Pinopsida; order Pinales; family Pinaceae; genus Pinus; species Pinus albicaulis. The sequence goes on along the minus strand of CM076583.1, from coordinate 1,120,035,490 downwards.
TATTTCCCAGTGAAAAGGGGTGCTAGAAATGCATAGATCTGAAGAGATCTATCTTCCAGTTGTTGCAGCTCACAAGGACAACCTAATCCTAAACACAATCAGTGTTGTAGGTGCAAGATGAAGCTTGGCCAAATTCCAGATAGTGGACAACACAAACAAGGCTCATCCAAGAGCTTCTCTAGGAAGGAGGTGGGATTCCCAACAAGGAACACCAAATGCTAAACAAAATTATTGTCACCTAAAAATCTAGAGAATGATATATGTCTGAACAAAAAATATATTCTGAAAAATTTGATAAACATCAACAACCCTCTCATGCTGCTCTCCTCTTCCATTTATAGGATAAAAGCCTTGTCAAACCCTAAACCACTTCAATGAGTTAGCTCCTTTCACATGTGGAGCCTCCTTCTAGAATTTCACTTTGCATCCATGAGGTACATTACATCTATACTGCGCTGTGGATTTGGTCAGGGTTGACTCAGTCTCATAGTTCAAACCCATTCACACCTGGAAGTGTTTATTTTACATGGCCCAGATTTGTCCTTGTTCACATGGGCATTGATTTATTCATGATTTTCAGGAGTTTTACGTGTCCTCCTTTGCTCATTTATTCTATCAATAGAAAAGGAAAAAAAATTGAATATTCCTCTTAGATTGAGCTAAGTAGGAATATTACATGATCAAAATGCAATGAGGATGGTGATAATGGCCTAACGCTATATGCTAGTTCAAGAGAAATGCACCTAATGTCCAATGGATGTCAGAATATAAAGTCTACCTTATCCCATAAAAACCATCTAGAAATACTAGAGACATGGTTAAATCACACAATGAAAGAAATAATCATGGATAAGGGAAAAAACATGACATATATTTTTTGTTTTCTGAATTTTATAAATTTTTTGGATTTTTGGCATAAATAAGGCATGGAAAATACTCACATCACACACAAAACCAAAAATAGATAAATAATACCACTCTTATGTACAATATGTACAAGCACGACATAGTCCAATGGTCACCCAAAGGTTTTCCCATAGTAGGGAAAGGGCCAAGGGTTTCTATATGCAAGCTCAGAGAGGGCAACAGAACCATATGGATCACCAAAGTGGGTCCATGCCAAAGGAAGTAAAACTTCCAAATCCAGAAAAGTTGACCATGTCAAGGAAATTCTAACATAGTCATGCTATCAAAATTATCTCAAAGACGTAAGGGAGGATCAAGACATAAATATGGTACAAGAATCTTGTCAACAGGTGGTAATAAGTTGGACAATTCATCAGAAATTTCAGCAGTATAATCCCAAGACTTGACTCCGTCCATGGGTGGAAATTCCAAAGAATACCAAGAAGGTTCCTCTGGGTCGATTGAAGATTTAAAGTTCCAAGCTTGAATTGTTCCAAATCGGGGAGTTTAGATGCATAAATAGCCCTAACCTCCCCAATATTATCAATGGAGGGATCCATGAATATCAAGTTGAATAGGCGCAGGGGTTTGAATATGAGAGAGTCAGGTGGAATAGGAATATTGGTGGCCCATGTGGGCAAAGGATCCTAATCATAATCGATATGAAAATATATTTTCTAACCAATGTTAGGAGCGACTGATGGGACTGCTGAAGAGGAATATTTTTCACAATAAGTGGCAGAGGGTGCTCACTAGGTTGATCATCTTCTATAATAAAAGGCAACACCACCCATGGATCAGGAGGTCTATGGGGTCCATAGGTACCATAAGAGATCATATGCAAAGGAGTCTTAGAAGAATATATAGAGGGAGTGTTAGGCACGGGTAGCTAAGGGAAAACTACCATAAGAGCTTAAATTTTGAAGAGTCCCACTCCAACACTCCAAAATTGACCACGGTGATCTCCCATGAGTGGTTAATAATTCCTCGTGGTGGAAATATTTGATGACAGCACACAGTAGTCAATTTGATTGATAGTGGAATTTTTTCCTTCATGAGGAAAGCAAAGTAGACAGAAAATAAATGAGGTGACTGCATTCATCCCATAAAACCAACTATGAATAAGGAGTAAGTTGTAATATAAAGGAGCATCGATGACTTCAACATTGACATAGACAATTTTCCAACCTAACTCGATGGAAATATGTGGAAGGGTCCCCTTAGGTAAAAAATTATGACTATCAAAGGCATGGAGAGTTTTTTTAGACACGCCAAGTGCCAGAGAGCCAAGAGACTTCTAACAAGATACAAACATAACATATGTGGAAGAGCCCTCATTCACTAGAGTGCGATGGATATTCTTCTGGAATATCTACCCAATAATATGGAAATAAATATGATGGGAAATACAAGGATAACCTTTCTCGGCATTGAAAACGATGAGATTAGTGTCGGATAAATCAACTCCACCATTGGCAGACAACAAGGCTTTTCATTATTGAGGACATATTTGCAAGACCTATAAAGTAGACATGGCACAAGGAGCCTGGGAAATGTCTTCAACAATAATGTAATGATGAAAAGATATGGTAGAAGGATTTTGCGTAATCTTACGGAGAATACCCTTGGTGGGGTGATAGACAGGTTCTAAAGGCTTATCCAAAGTGAGAGGTCCATTGGAACAAGGTGGAGCTAGTGAATCCTTAGAAGAAAAACTCAACTTAGGAACATCATATGATCTACCTCACATGGTAAAATGGACATCTTCCTTATACATGAGGACAGATGAAGAATGAGGGGGATGAGAAGAGGACCCCTCGTTTCCCCCTTGCGGAGGTCAAGAAGGTTGAACAACCATCTGTTGTTGAGCTTGTGTAGGGAATGGATGAGTCAAGATAGAAATATTTTGAGTAGACGGTGGTGAAATAACCCTATGAACTTCATCCATCCAAGGGCACTCATGAGTAAGGCGACCGCCTTGAAATGTTTTACATGGAAACTTGAATTTACAATGATTCTCATTGGTGCCCCCTCCCTGACTCTGAAGATTGATTTTAGACTCCTCAACATTTTAATTCTGTTGTTTGCTTCTCTTATTTTTTTGTTTTTCTTACCACCGAATTGAGGGTTGTTCTTCGACTGAGTGGAATTCACTCTGAAAACATCGATGGAAAGTTTAGGAGGGGGTGCTTTAGCAGAGGTAGAGGAACTTGGTGGGGCTTGAGATGTAGCAATCAATTTCCAAAGTTGGGCAGCAATTTGGCTCATGGAATTAGAAATAGACCCAATCACGCCATCATAATCTGGGCCAGGAGCATGTTTGGGAGGGTCAATGGATGAGCTAGGGGTATTACGAAACACTTTATATAGCATACCCAACTGTGAGTAAATCAAATCCAGTTTTTGGGAAACTAAAATGGATTTTTCCTCGGTAATGACTCGAAACATGCACACATCCTTGGAAATCTAAGGTTATAGAGATTGAATGAACCATTTACATAAGATTTCATTAGGTAATTTGATTCTCACTAACCTCTTGCGACAAAGCCACTCATGAATGTGATCAGAAATTAACGTGGCATCATCTTGTTTGAATTTGGAAAAAGGGTCAGAGTCGATATCATACCAAGTAGGAAGTTGGAAGTTTGTGAAGAGATTTTGAGTTAGGGAGCCGGAATCACCATAGGATGCACTATCTAACACGATATACCACTTTTTGGCATCCCCAGTTAATGTTAATTTGAACAAGAAAAGTTTATTAGAATAATCCACCAAATAATTATATGGTAACCATAAATGATATGTGGTAATGTGAGTGGATGGATTCTCCTGAGGCTTCCCTTCAAACTTGGTAATATCGGACGGTAACTTGGTGGGCATGGGTGGCCACTAGGGATCATAACGGATGGGATCATTAGTCAATTTGGGTAAATTCATTAAATAAAGAGATGATAAAAATGTATTGTGTATTTGAATAAATTTTTTATAGATGGTAGAAGCCCCTGCCAAACTTTATGGTCCCCCCATATAAGGATTAGATGAATGCACTTGTTGGTGTAGAAAAGGGTCCGCCCCGACAAAAGGTTGTTGGAGGCAAGCATAATTGGTGGATGGATGTTTTTGTTGGAAATACAGGGGGGGTGAATCAATATTCCTTTCAATTAGAGCATTAGTTAATCTTCAATTATTATCAGTGTTTGTACAATGATAGCAACAAACAAGAGGAACAAAAATTCAAACAGTTTTTAAGGTGGAAACCCATTCTGGGAAAAAAACCACCTAATGCTTTTCTAATAATTCTTTAATATTCAACTCCAATTGAAAATAAAGCTCCAAATTCCTAGAATCTACAAAAGCATTCTTCTCCAGCTCCCACTGGATGGACGCTCCAATGCCTGAGATTCTTCAGTAGTCAACTGAATGGATGCCCCAACACCCAATCAGCCATAACTCACCCTAGCACCACCCTAGCACCCTATAGAAGAATAAAATAAGAATGGACTCCCATACCAGGGAAAATGGTCCACTTTATAATGATATAAAATGATGTAGAAGAAGAATTTGTACTATACCATAACCCAAACTTTGACACAACCACCTAATGAGATCCTAGACCTCCCAACATTACCTCTTCAACCCTTGGTAGATAGACACTAGTACAATTTTTACAATAATGTATTTACAATGACTTAGTACAATGATACCTTTGCAGTGCTGCCCACTTGAAGACTTCATATGATGAACTTCTTGCTGCTGTTATGCACCTTGGTTTCTACTCTTGTCATGCTACCCTCTGCTGCACCTTGCTTTGCTTTGTTGCCGTAGAAAGTTTGGTCCTTTGCAACCCTTGACAACACATGATCTAGCTTTTTCTTGCCTTCTAGGAGCTCGATATTGAATCTAGCATATCTCTGTTATTTCAGATCCTCAATATCTATTTTTTAGTCCTCTATTATTCCTCCGAGTCTTATTTCCAATGCCATAGGTCTGACCCACTTTGGATTCTTCAAGAGATATTTATACCCAATCTCTCACAATTCCCTAATTAAGGACTGTTTCAGTAGAGCGCAATTTTACGGCATGCCACGTATCACTGTTTCTTCATTTGTCTCTAAAATTGATAGAGATACAAGTATATAATGTGCAATATCTACCACTTTTTATAGAATTCCAATTCGATACTTTGAGAGAGAGTTATGATGAATTTACCAAGGTCACTTCTTTGAGATGAATGTCAGGAGCCTGCAAAAACCCTGACTTCCACATATCATGTCTCTAAAAATATTGTGCACCTTGATCTGAAATTTCTACTTCAGCTTCCTCAATATTTCGGCTTCACCTCATAAAAATTTCAGCTTCTAAACCTTTGTAAAAAAAAGGTTAGAGTGAAAATTCCATGATGACCTATTTCAGATGGTCGAATCCCTTGCTTAAGGAGGAAATGAAGATCACAATTTATATAAATGTTTAAGTTGAGAGGGGCTTCAACAAGTGAACATGGGAGGGATTTTAGGAGCTTAAAAAATATTAATTATGGCTTTTCTATGACCCATTCCCCAACCCCATGGGGTTTTAGCCCACTAGCTGGGGGTACAACTTCAAACATGAATATCCCTAAAACGATGAAGAATTACATGGCGTGCCATATATCAACAGAAACATTTTGACAAGTAGAAACCATCAAAAGCATTATTGACCCAGAATATATTAATTTCGTAGGTCAAACTTCCCATGCAATATTGGGTTAGCCCCTGGTGCTGCTTGGGTTGACATCAATGACAACCGTTGATAAAAAATCTCCCTCTTTGGCATTTATCGCAACACAAGTACTCCCCCTGCGATCATGACACCTCTTCCTACAACATTCTCTCCCCCTTTGACATCAATGGAAAAGGGTAACTCCCCCTGAAACACAACCATCCCATGGACTTGTACACACTTCCACTCCCCCTGACACACAACTCTCCTGCAGACCTGTAATATACTTCCACTCCCCCTTTATATTCTAAAAAAGGAAAATATAATGAGAACTTGGGAGAATCCCAAGCTTTTGGACAATATATTACAATTCTGGCAAATATTTAATATGTGATTCCTTTGGTGCTGCTTGGAATCTTGCTACTTGTCCAACTGCTTGCATAACATTTGGTTGGGAGGCTATTACATATAGAAGACTACTAATCATAGATCTATACAACCTTTGATCCACATCCTTTGATGAGTCGTCTATGCTCAATTTGCAACCTGTTACCATTGGAGTAAGGATGGGTTTGCAATCTTCAATTTTAAATTTCTTGAGCATTTCCTTGATGTACTTGGCTTGACATATAAATATTCCTTTCTCTTTCTAAGATATTTGAAGCCCTAAGAAGTATGCCAGCACACCAATTAAAGACATCTCGAAATCACTTTGCACCTTTGTAGCAAACTTCTTACTTATTCGATCATCATTGTTACCAATTGTTGTATCATCCTCTTTAGCTATTAGACATGAATTAATTGCTTCATCCAAAACATATATGTCATTTGGAGCTCGACTTGCTATAGCCACAATTTCACCATATACGCCTTTCCTGATTTCACATTTTGTGGAGTTGAATAGTATTGTGTGTCCTTGATCACACATTTGTCCAACACTGAGTAGATTTTGATTCATATTTTCAACCAATAGAACATTATTGGCTAGATAATATTTGCTTCTGAGAGTGAAAGTACCTGATCCTATAACATTTGAAGATCCATCATTTCCAAAGGACACGGTTCCATCCTTCTTCTCTTTCAGAGATACAAATTTATTTCTATCTCCGGTCATATGTGTTGAGCAACCGCTATCAATATGCCACATATCTTTGTTCTTTTGAGCCTTGAGAGTGAGAGCACAATTATCATTCTTCTTCTTCTTCCATGTTCGTTCATTCTGTGGCTTCGAAGATTCTTCTAGAGGATTTTCAAGTCTACAGTCTTTGGCTATGTGTCCAAAGTTTCGACATTTGTAACATTCAATATTATTTCTTAAATGTTCAAATCTATTGATGTTTCGTTGAGCCCTGGGAGGTTCATATTTGACAGATCTCCTGGAATTCTATTCGTTCCTAGGGTACGTGTGACATTCCATAGCTTTATGACCAAATTTTCCACATGAATAACAGTAGCCATAAAAAATATGTTGGTACCTGGATGGAAATTTTGATCTAGGAATTGTCTTCCAAGGTTGTTCTTGCGAATCTTGTCCAATGAAGTCTACATGAATGTCAGATCTCATAGGTTCATTGTAGTTTGTTGTAAAAGGTCATGCTTTTTCTTCTTTGTAACTGATGCCAATTTTATCATTGTAAGATTGTTGATTGTTGATGATTTCTTCCAATTCCCTTGAGCTATTGGCATATTTTTGGATAGTTTTTCCTTTCTTCACTTCCTCACGCAACGAGACTACTTCGACTTCTAATTCTTCCCTTTCTTGGTTGCTTTCTTCCAACTTCTTTTGAAGTGACTCTTCAATGCATTTTTTTTCTTCAAATTCAATTTTGAGACCTTGAAATTGTTCTTCAAGAGTTTTGGAATGGATCTTCTCCACCTTCAAATATTTTATAAGCTTGATTGCTTCCTCATAAAATTCATCTATGGTCCATCCTTCTTCTTCTTTGTTTGATACCTCTTGCTTATTGTGCTTGGCCATAAAAAATACTCTCTCATTTGCTTCTTCTTCACTATCATTGTCTTCATCGGATGATGAGCTATCTTATTAAGAGAGAAAGTTCCTTTTGGATCCTTGCTTGTTGAATTTCTTAAAGCCTTTCTTTCTTTTTGAGTTTCCATTACTTTTGTTTGGATATTTTACTGCAAAATGCCCAACCTCATTACAGCTGAAACATATCAATGGAAGTTTACCTTTGAATTGTCCCTGACCAATTTGTAGTTTTCTTGTGAAGTAAGCATATTCTTCGTCTGAAAGACCTTCTTCATCATCTCCCTTTTCTTTAGACTTGCAGGTGCATGTATTTTCAATTGAAGACTGTTTATCCTTATTGGTTTTCTTAGATGCAATGAATGCAGTTTCTAGATGCGAAGTACCCTCTTCTTCATCAAGTCTCATTTCATATGCTATGAGAACTCCATGTAATTCCTCTTTGCTGAATTTGTCTAGAGTTGCACTGTATTCTAAGACCGATACCTTTGGGTTGAATCTCCCTAGTAACATTCTAATAATCTTTCGTATAATAGTCTTCTCGTCAATTGGCTCTCCCAATCCTTTCAGAGTATTGGTTATTTCATCATCGTATTGAAAGTATGTAGCAATGTTGCAATCTTCTTTCATTCTGAGTAGCTCAAATTTTTCTCTATATATTTGAAGCTTTTCTTGTTTGAAAATTGAGTCACCTACATATATATTCTCAAGCTTGTCCCATACATTTTTGGCGGTTTTACAACCCAACACCTTATGATAAGCAGATTCAATAAGTCCACTGATAATAATATTCTTTGCTTTTGCATCATTTACCAAATTCTTCTTACCTTGTTCATTTGTGGTTGATGTAAATCCATTTTGAATAGTGTCCCATACTTCGTACCCTTGTGCCAAGAGATAGACCTCCATTTACCTCCTTCCAGCTGTTAAACTGCTATTGAAGGAACCAAGCTCTGATACTAATTTTTGGAAATACTAAGAGGGGGAAGGGGAGAATCAGTATTCCTTTCAATTAGAGCATTATTTATTCTTCAATTATTATCAGTGTTTGTACAATGATAGCAGCAAACAAGAGGAACACAAATGCACATCATTTTTAATGTGGAAACCCACTCCGGGACAAAAAACACCTAATTCTTTTCTAATAATTCTTTGATATTCAACTCCAATTGAAAATAAAGCTCCAACTTCCTAGAATCTACAAAAGCATTCTTCTTCAGCTCCCACTGGATGGTCACTCCAATGCCCGAGATTCTTCAATAGTCAACTGAACAGATGCCCCAGCACCCAATGAGCTACAACTCACCCTAGCACCACCCTACCACCCTATAGAAGAATAAAATAAGAATGGACTCCCTTACCAGGGAAAATGGTCAACTTTACAATGATATAGAATGATGTAGAAGAAGAATATATACTAGACCATAACCCCAAATTTGACACAACCACCTAATGAGATCCTAGACCTCCCAACACTGCCTCTTCAATGCTTGGCAGATAGACACTAGTACAATTTTTATAATAATGTATTTACAATGACTTAGTAGAATGATACCTTTGCAGTGCTGCCCACTTGAAGACTTCATATGATGAACTTATTGCTGCTGTTATGCACTTTGGTTGCTGCTCTTATCATGCTACCCTCTACTGCACCTTGCTTTGATTTGTTGTCGTAGAAAGTTTGGTCCTTTGCAACCCTTGACAACACATGATCTAGCTTTTTCTTGCCTTCTAGGAGCTCGATATTGAATCTGGCGTATCTCTATTATTTCATAATCTCAATATCTAATTTTTGGTCTTGTGGTATTCCTCTGAGTCTTCTTTCCATTGCCATAGGTCTGACTCAATTTGGATTCTTCATGAGAGGGTTATACCCAATCTCTCACAATGCCCTAATTAAGGACTGTTTCAGCGGAGCACACTTGTATGGCGTGCCACGTGTCCCTGTTTTTTCATTTGTCTTTGAAATTGATAGAGAGAGAAGTATATACTGTTCACTATCTTCCAATTTTTATGGAATTCTAATCTGATAATTTGAGAGAGAGTTATGACGAATTTACCAAGGTCACTTCTTTGAGATGAATTTCAGGAGCCCGCAAAAACCATGACTTCCACTGATCATATCTCCAAAAATATTGCGCACTTTGATCTGATATTTTTACTGTAGCTTCCTTAGGATTTTTGCTTCACATCTTAAATATTCAAGCTTTTGAAACTTCATAGAAAAAAATTTAGAGCGAAAATTCCACGATGACCTATTTCAGATGGCCGAATCCCTTGCCTAAGGAGGAAATGAAGATCACAATTTATATAAATGCTTCAGTTGAGAGGGGCTTCAATAAGTGAACGAGGGAGGGATTTTAGGAGCTTAAAAAATATTAATTATGAATTTTCCACTAACTGGGGGTACAAACTTCAAACATGAATATCTCTCAAACTGTGAAGAATTACATGGCGTGCCATATATCAAATGAAATATTTCGACAATTAGAAACCATAAAAATCATTATTGACCCAGAATATATAAATTTGTTAGGTCAAAATTCCCATGCAATACTGGGTTAGCCCCTGGTGCTACTTGGGTTGACATCAATGACAACCGCTGATCAACAGTTTTCCCCTAGGGTAGAAACCTCGAGAGAGAAATGGACCCCCAATAGCATGAATACTTATGGGGTTGTACCCACGATTCAAATAAAGACCACTCTGCACAGTAGGACTACCTGAAGGATGATAACCGAGATGCCAAATGATACTGGTAGTGTGGTTTCCCCTAGGTAAACTAGCCCCTCCGGTAAAATTACTGGTATGTGGAACCAATCCAAAGAGAGAAATATATCAGTTTTGTGACATGTTATAAGCTATTTACTCCAGGTTGAATAGGGAAAACTGATGATCCCCCCGCATATTTCTAGAAGTCACTTTCTTAACTGAGGAACAAGAATGGTGTGTTGGGAAAAAATGCATGAAAAAATTCCTGGATCTACTAGATGACTTGGTTGAGGTACCATAGTCGACATAGAATATGGTGTGGGCATGAAAACATTTAAGAAATTAGTATGAGTCATGGACAAGATTGGGGGAATGCTCTAGGAAGAAGTGAAAGACATGGATGCAATAGTAGGAATGGCCACACTGAGAGGGGGAAATGCTGACATGGTAGCTGAGATTGTTGGTGCAAAAGGTAATGGGGTCTTAGAATCCACCATAAGGTAAAGAGTGGAAAAAATCATGTGAGTATAGGCTGGTATGAAATCATTCGGGTTCAGCCACAACAAGGTAGGTCCTATTGGATCGGTCAAAGGTGGAGTGGAAGGAGCATCAGAGTCGTCCGCCAAAGTATCAATAAAGACCAGATCATTATCACTGGGGCCAGCCAAAAATTCCAATACTATGTGATGGTCTAAGTTTCGAACTCTAATAGGCACTCTCCATATAGGAAAAATGAATTCGCTTCTTTAAGGACGGAAACCTTGAAGACGACGTGACCAGTGACGAACAAATTTAGCGAGAGTGATAGTAATTAAAGTACAATTATCTTAGTACAAGCACTCTAAGGCAAAAACTATGGACTTGTATCAAACAACACACACTAGAAATTTCCTAAAAGATAGCATACACAAAGAAATGACAAAGAAGCTGGCAGTGGAATAGTTATACTAGTGACCTGCTTCCCAACCCTTTTAGCTACAAACTCGACACAAGTTCCCTCACTATATGTGGGACACCCACTGAGAGGACTGAGAGAGAATGAAAATATATTTCCCAGGTACAATGAAGACGACCATGACCCTTCACCTCAGTATGAGCCCTAATAGAAAGGCCACTATGATCACCTCCTATAATAACATGTCCCGAGGGGACAATCGTAGGACAAATATACATGCAATGGCAGTAAATTTAACTCCAAAAAGGAGCCAAGACTAAAACCCCCTTGTTACCTCCCAATTGGTCCCCAAGTGATAATTGCATTGTTTGTATGGATGCAAATTTCTCTATATTGCACCATCTGAAACTAAGAGAAATGGGTCTTGTCAGCTAGCGCAAGTGGGACCTCGTGCTTGACCCTATTGTGAGAAGGGATTCCTATACCACACTACTTCCAATGGATTTTACTCCCTACCACAAGCTACTAAGTTGATTTTGTGGTCTTAGAGAAATGAAATCACACTCCTATCTCCAATACCCTAGCATAAGCTAGCGTTGGTGTACTACTAGTGAAAGTAAAATATGAATCTAGTTAATTTTATTATTGCGTTGATTTTAATGGTTTTTATTTACACAAGTAGGATGCAGTGTGAAACCGAGATGGTGTGAATGACTATTTGTTACTCAACCTAATGCAACTATGTGTAATTTAATTTTTCCACTTCAATGAATGCTAGCTACAAAAGGGTAGGAGTTTTAATAACACACCAATCCCTATTATGATTGAATTTTCACTAGATCTTCTTGAATGCAAAATATCCCAAAAATTTATGAAATAATCACCCAAAAAAAACCAAGGAAAACTGAAAATAAACCAAATCAAGTTTCCCAAGCAAGAGCGTAAAGCACTCCGAAAGAGAAATGGCTAGGAAAACAAATCCCAATCAAAAGACACTCAAAGCAATCAAATTGAAAGCCAAAAGTGAAAAAAAATGAAGTAAATGTCAATAAAAATAGGGTTGCATTATAGTGGCTCAACTTGGGACAATGTGCTACAGAGGACTAAACCAAACCCTAGAGGTAAGAAGGCCTAAACAAGATCGAATGAAGGTGACACAACATGAAAAAACACACTCAAAAGATCTTTCTTATATGACAACTCCACAACTGGTCACAACACCACTATTTGTGACACATGTAGAAATTATACAACATTCATGTATATCTTGGATTCACCTGATCTAAAAATGTACTAAAGTTAAATACTCAATCACTTCTACAAATATTTTGTGCAATTAAAAACACAATCACTAATCATAAGAACATGAAGAAGAATTAGATCACACACAACATAGATAATTTACCGGGGAAAGCTTACAGTTGAAAACCCCACTATCTTGTATTGTATATCCAACATGGATCATGAAACAATTACATACAAAAATTTTCTCACAAGAGCCCTCCAATACTTAGCTAATTCTCTCACACTATCATAAACAAAACTGACCAACAAATAGCGAATTCTTAGCCTCTAGACAACTTGCCTTTCTTGCACAATCCCGGATGGATGTAATCCCTAAAAGGTAGGAATTCTTGCCTTCCTTGACTGCGCAAGTATCATGGGTACTCCAATGGGTGTTTGGTTGCATGTGTGCAACCCAATAATCCTGCAACTGACAGTCAACTTCCCTTTCACCTAGAACTCAACCGGGTCTCCACTAGATTTGACATGCATGCAACTAATAATAGTAAAACCTCAGTTGCATGTGAGATCACTGATTGTGAATTAATTAATATTTAATATACTTGACCTCTCACTACTGTATCTTCAGTTATAACTAGCACAACTAAGTTTAACTAACTTAACTAAGTTAAGCCGATTACAACCTACATTAACTAATTCACTAATGCACTTCGAACTCTATTACAACTAGAATTACTCTGCGTTCCTCACCAACTACCTCTAACTCAAAATGCGCTAGCTAAATGAGCTGATCACTCTCAGTTAACTATTTCAAGTTTACATTGAGAATATATTATAGTTTATTGTCCATCTTAATTAAGGGATAAATAAAATAGACATGCACCCAAAAATATCACTATGGGCCCCACCCAAGTTTGGGTGCTTAATGCAACTAGATGTGGGTGCTGATTTTTTCCTGTTGAATCTCAACACTCCCTCTCAAAAAGAAAGGGATTATCCTTCACCTTGATCTTATCTCTATGGTATTCAAATTTTCTCCTGGTGAGCACCTTTGTCAGAGTATTGACATCTTGGTTTTCCATGGGATTGTACTGAAGAAAAATTATCCTTCTCTGCACACAATCTCTGAGATGATGGTACTAGATATATATATGCTTGGACCTATCATGAAACATAGGATTAGGATTAATCGAGAGTTTAATGCAACTCTGATTGTCATAATGAATCATTGTCGAATCCATCTGAGAACTAAACAAACCAACCAAGATCTTTCTCATCCATATAACCTCACATGCAGATTGAATTGTTGCCATGTATTTTGCTTCTGTTGAACCAAGAGCCATAAATCATTATTTCCTACTGTACCAAGAAACTGTTGTCTATCCTATGCTAAAGATCCCTACTGATGTGCTCTTTCTGTCTGATGGAATTCCTGCCTAATCTGCATTTCTGAAGCCTTGAAGCTTCACTCCCTCTATCCGTCTATACCATAGAAAATACTATGATGTGCCCCTCAACTATCTCAGGACATGCTTCTCCACCTTCAAAAATATCTTGGTAGGCTTAACCATAGCTTCACTCAGTTGGTTAACTGCGTAGAAAATTTTCGGTCTTCTGTTCACCAAATACATTAGTGAACCCACAAACTGCCTATAGACTGTAGCATCCACTACCTCTCCAGAAGTAGAATCCTCTTTCCTCCAATTTCCTGGAAGAGGAGTATCCATACGTTTTCATCTCTCCATGTTAAACTTACCCAGTATCTCCTTTTCATACTTACCTTGAGACACAAAAATTTTACCATCCCGTTTCCATATTTCCAAACCAAAGAAATAATGGAGTCCCATGAACTTCATTTTGAAATCCCTTGCAAGATACTCCTTGCATGATTCTATCAGCTGCTCATCACCGGTCAAAATTAGATCATCAACATAAAGAAAAATGATCAATATCTTACCCTCAACCACAATCTGGTAGAGGTTTTCATCTGCTTCACTTTTTATGAATCCCAATCCAGTGAAGTAGTTTTCTATCTGAGTGTACAAGCATGGGGTTCTTGCTTCATCCCATACAGTGCTATTTTGATTCAGAACACATGTGACTCACTGTTGAAGATCTTGAAAACTTTAGGATGTTCTATTTACACTACTTCCTCAATGATCCCATTGAGAAAAACAACTTTCACATCCATCTGATGAATGTGCCATCCCATCTGTGTTGACAGTACAAGGACAGATCTTATGAAAAGTACCTTGCAACAGGTGCAAAAGTATCATCATAATATATCCCCTCAATCTGTGAGAATCGTCAGGCCACAAATCTGGCCTTTTATTTCTCCACACTCCCATTATCAGCTTGCTTTACCTTGTAGATCCATCTCGATCCAACCACTAATTTTTTTATCAGTCTTGACACTATCTCCCATGCACTGTTCTTGACAATGGAGTCATACTCCTCCACCATTGCATCAACCCAAGTTGGTTACTGCACTACTTCCTGAAAGGAATATGGTCGACTCATAATACATTTTCTCATAAGAGCCATGTATCCAGTAAATCGGTTAGGAGGTTGTCTCTATCTGTGCTATGAAGTAGGGGATCCTACATTCTTTGTAGCATCAAGTATCAATCTATCAGCTTCCATGGTGCGCCTTTTGCCATTTATGATGGATGGCTCTGCATGAGTGCTTTCCTCCACTCCATGAACCTCCTCGTGTGGTTTATCCACATCTTGAGACTCATCCTTGGGAACCAACAGTTCCTCCTCTGCATGCAAGTCCAAATCCTTCTCAAGGGACAGTCGCATGGTTTTCTCCTCATCAAATTTTATATCCTCTCGCACAACAGTAATTCTTCTATTTGGAAAATACACATGATAATTATGGGGTGTTTAAGTGTACCCCACAAAAATTCCAACCTGAGTTGTTGGTTCAAGCTTCATCCTAGCGTCCTTGGTCACATGCACATAAACAGAGGAGCCAAAAATCTTAAAGTGTGAAATATCATGTTTCTTACTAGTGAAAACCTCTTCCGGTTTACTCATGCCAAGTACTCTATGAGGACAACCATTCTAGGCATGTACCATTGTGTTGCATGTTTTCGCCCACAAATGCATTGGTAGGCCTTGATCATGCAACATCGCTCGTGCTGCACCCACAACAGTTCTATTCTTCCTCTCCATAACCCCATTCTGCTATGGGTTATGAGGCACTATGAGTTCTCTTCAAACCTGCAGAATTTCTTGAATTTGTTAGAGATGTATTCTCCACCATTATAGCTCCTAAGAGCCTTCAATTGCTTCCCTGACTCTTTCTCCACCAGTGCCTTAAACTCACAGAACTTAGAGAATGTTTGATCTTTCTTCTGCATGAAGAAGATCCAACACTTAAGAGAAAATTCATCAACAAATATTATATAGTACTTATTTTTTGTTGTGGAAGCAACAAATAAAGGCCCACACACGTCTGTGTCAAATCTCTCAAGGATATCCAAAGCTCAGTTTTCCTTCTCATGAAAGGTGGCATTTACATATTTTCCCATAGTGCATCCCTTGCATGTGCCTGAATGCACAAGTGTAACTCTAGGAAGGCCATTAGAAATCTGTTGCATGAATTTCAATGCTCTATGGTGACTATGGCTCAATCTCCTGTGCCATAGTTCTCCCTCATCCCGACCCACCACTTGATCTGCCTTGCCCATCTTTTTTGTGCAACCATCTACCTCCAGCTTGTAGAGATTCTTAACTCAAATCCCAATCCTCTTGGCTTGTCCTATTTTTTTATGTCATAAGAAAGATTTTCCATCACTAAAAACAACATCATAGCCTCTATCCTCCAACATTGCAATTGAGACTAAATTTGTCTTCAAACCTAGTACATGCATTACATATTTTAATTGAAAGGGTTTACCTAGCTGCCTATGAAAGGTGATTGTACCAATCCTAGTAGCATTGTACCCCCCGTCATCACTCATTTCAATATGCATCTCGAGATCCTTCTCCTCCAAGTCATTGAAAAGTTCCTTATCTCCCTTCATGTGAAAGCAAGTGCCACTATCCAAATACCACACAGATCCTAATGCACTAGACACCATGCATGCGATCAACGAGACGTCAAGCTCAAATTTTGAGGCAAGGTCCTCACTAGCTGCAGATCCTCCAACCTTCTTGTTCTTCTTCTTTTGTGGACAGTTATTAGAAAAATGCCCATAATCGTGACAGTGAAAACACTTCACCTTGGACATGTCTTGCTTCTTGCCATGCTTGGACTCAGATTTAGAATGGAATTTATTCCCCTTCCCCTTCCTCGTCTTGGCAGCCAAAGAACAATCCTCTTTATCTTCATTCTTACATGAATATCCATCTCTGGTGTTCCGTCTGAACTCCTCCTACACAAAATCTAACCACAGTCGTTCCCAATCTCGCAATTTTTCCCTTCCATTGACAGAGTATTAATAACTGTGTCAATTCATGGGAAGTCCTAAGAGAGCCAATATCACCAAATCATCATCAGAGACTATTATTCTAGCTCTCCCTAGTTCCTCTTGACATTGGAAAAACTTTCTTAGATATTTTGGAACGGTGTCACCCTTTTCCATATTGATCTTCTTTAGTTTATCTTTGAGCACTAATTTCCTATGGTCACTCCTGCTTTGGAATAGATCCGTCAAAACCTGCCACATTGCATATGGTGTGGATTTCCCATGGAGGCTTGAGAAAATTTGGTCTTGTACTTCCTCCAATAGGATCCTCCTCCCCTTTGCCACTTTCTTTTTCCATGCATCAAGATTTGTAGCATCTGCCACAACGGGTTTAGGAACATCATTTTCAATGAATTCCTTCAAGCCATTGTCTTCAATTATTGCCTCCATCATGTCCTTCCAAGAAATATAGTTTGAGTTTCCCTCGAGTGCATACTCCAACCTCAAGCCATTGAAATCCATTTCGATCTTGAATTAGTTGTAGCAACAAGAAAGTCTTTCTGCAAATTTGAATTCTGTCCAATCAGAAACTCAACTCCTTCCTCACTTCTACAATTTCCTATGCTCTAATACCATGTAGAAATTATACAACATGCGTTTATATCTTGGATTCACCCAATATAACAATGTACTAAATTTAAATATTGAATCGCTTCTAGAAATCTTTTGGGAAACTAAAAACACAATCGCTAATCACATGAACATAAAGAAGAATCAAATCACACACAACACAGATAGTTTCCTGGGGAAAGTTTACAACTAAAAACCCCACTATCTTTTATTGTTTTAGCTCCCTGTAATTTGTAATATTGGAAAGAACAAGTATCAAAGAAAAACCTCAAACCACTTCGGAGTCCAGGACCTAACCTTCCTGGGCTCCGAGAGGGCTCTCTCTGTATTTATGATTAATTGACTTAGCTTTATGATTATATTTTCGGATTTTCGGCTAGTTATAAAGATTTTTTTTGTTTGTTTGATTGTTTTTTTGGTTGGATAGATAGAATGTGGGAAGCTTAATCCATTGGGATATGGAGTCATAAAAGGGTTGAGTTGTACATCAACTTTTCAAGGATTTTCACAGGGCAAGCTAACTATGTCAAATGGGTCTCTGTGGCAAGATGAATATGAGATGGTAGAAAACTGTGAGTTCAGTAAAGCTAAAGATAAATTAAGAATCATTTAACTATACTTTAATATAAATGTAGAGAAGACAATATCCGAGTTCTGCATTCGAGTCTTTAGAGAAAAAACATTCAAGATAACATTTTAGTGAAATTAAAGAGCAGTTAAGAATTATTTCACTAAACTTCAGAGAAAGCCTTAAGATAACAGTTTGGTAAAACTAAAGAACATTTAATAGTTCTTTAGATATACTTCACAAATAATACCTCAAGACAACAGTCAAGTAATACTAAAGAGAATTTCAGAATTCTTTAGTTATACTTTCAAGGGAAAACATTATGATAACAATCACAGATAGAGTTAAGGTGCTCATGCAGCATACCTTAATCTAAATTTTTTGTTTTTCTATTAGAGAAATTTATGTACAGTATGGAAAAAAAAGGGAAAACATTAACATAAAATGGATAACATCACCATTAACATAGCTCAAGGTTCCTGTCAACGTGCTTGTGTTATTGATGTCCAACTCAAAAACAGTTATAGTGCTCCAATACAATAATCTTTGCAACTCAGAGTCTAAACAAAGTCTAACCCTTCATAATGAAAATACTTGCAGTATTTAACTGCAACTCAGGTGGTTGTCCTAATCTAGGGTGACAGACTTCATTTACTACAGATTAAATGAAATTTTGACAATTGTGAACATGAAAGGCCCAAGCCAAAAATATCTCTAACAAACCTATTGTAATAATGAATTTCAAATTAACTCCTGAGATAAATTTAACATATCTTTGATCAAATTCCTGCAAAATTAACTTTTATAATAACTTCTGAACTAATGCTAAAATATCTCTGGTTGTAATATTAATTTTGGTAGCTTTTAGTAAATCAAAATTAAGCTGGAGGTGGCCAACATGGTTGCGAAGAGGAAAATACTGAGTGGTCTTGACATCTGGCTTTGTCTCCCTCGTTGATTTGTTTTTTTGATTTGTCTTTTAACTTTAACCTGCCTTTATCTGTATACCTTTTCACTGCCTTTTCTTTCACTTTAAATTCCTCTTTTACCTTACTGTTTTACCTGCCTTTTTCTTAACTTTGTCCTTTAACTATGTCTTTTATTTGCTTTCATCTTTACCCCAACTACTCCTTTTCCAGCTTTCATATGTTCTTATGCTCATAATCGTTTGTTGAATAAGGCTTTTTAATTGAAATCCAAAGAGTCTGGATTAAACAATTTTTCAGAACTAGTATCAAATTTTTTTATCCCATCTTCTGATATGCACATCACCTGCAAAAGTCAAAATAATTATTAATAAAATGGAGGAGTACAGGGAGGAGAGCATTGGTTTTTTCTCTCATAGTGCGGGGTAAATAGGTTTATCACATAGGAATGGTGGGGAGGTGGTTTAAATTGGAAACAATGGATTGTTTAATTATGTGGGAGGAGGTGGTTTGTGGTTTTATCGCACAATAATAAATGGTTTGGTGGTTTATGATTGAGGGAAGCGATAAGGCGGGGGAATGACGCATGGCAGATGGGAGGGGTTGCAAAACCACCCATTTTGCAACCCCCCGAAGGTTCTAAACAATGGGCAGTTGTGGGTGTGAAAAGGATTGGGGGTTGTCAAATCAAATGGTGGATCTAAGACGGTGGTCAGGATTGAATGAAACGGAGGGTTTAAATATAAAGTGGGGCCCGGGGATATATTAAAACAGAGGGGTAAATGAAATGAAAGTAGAGGGAAAGGTTTTAAAGTGGAGGCTTTAATGCAAATATGAGTTGGGGTTTTAACATAATAGGGGTTGGGTGATTTAATAAATAGATTTTATTTAAAGTGGGACCCGGGGTTAATATGGTGGGGGAAAGATATAAATAAGCGAGGAATTAATATAAGGTGGGAATAGAAATACTTTATGAGGCGAGGGGGTTAAAAGAATATCAGGGCAAGGTTTTTAAATGTGGAGGCCCAATAGATTTTTGTTTTTTTTTAAACATTGTAAAAAATGGATTTTTTACATGGTTTTAATGGAAAAGGGGAATTAGTAAAGGGAAAAGGATATTAGTAATGTGAATGGGGTTTTAGCTAGGGAAAAGGGTGTTGTTACAAGGGGAAAGGGGTATTTTTGGGGATATTAGTGATATGAAATGACCAATTGATGCTTTCCATGCCTGATGAAACTTGCTTCTGCCTGCCCATTATTTACTCTAACATTTTTCTTCATTTATTGGGTGCATTTAAGCTTGCTGACCCTTTATTTTTCCTTCAAAAGAAAACTATCTAATTTCTAACCTTATAACTTCCAAAGGCTCAGATTAAACTGATGAGCTCATTTATTCTCTACCTAACCACTGATTTTCCAAGATTAAATAGTTTGGCCAGATCTTTATTCACTAACTAGCATGATATCAAATTTAAAACGTGAATGAATCAAGATTAAACTAGTTGATCATCATGAATTGTGGCATTTTGGACAAGCTACAAACAACATTATTTGCAAAAGTAAACTAAACTAATAGTAGTCGCGTTTAAATGTGCAACACCTTTAGGATCTATTCTTATCTCTTTTTGTGGGGTTCATACTTCATATTCCTTTTTTAATATTTTTCTTTTGGTCCTTTGATTTTTGTTTTAGGACATACCCTCTTCTCATTTTTTAATATGGGAAAACCTTTGCAAAAAGGCAAAGGTATGTATAATATTACAATCATTAAAAAATAGCTAAATTCAAAATTATGATCCTTATTATTATACGACCCTAATAGTGGCTCCATGTATGGATGGAAGATCCTTTAGGAGGTGTCAAGAACTTTGTAGACCAGTAACGTGATTTATTCGGGCTGATTCCCACTCCGTAATACTGATCTATTGTAACTTTTGTGACTGTGACCTTCAAAACTAAAATCCATTCTTACTGCAGACTGGAGTCTAAAACACACTTGATCTTGAGCTTGAATAAACAACCTGAAATTGAAACTTCAAAACATGCTCCAGTATTTTGAGAGATATTTTTCATATATAACTACCCAACCTATGATTCAAATAATTTTTCTTCCTTTTAGGGTGTATTTAGACTTGAAAAGCTTGAGATCATTTTTCCTTTTCAACCTCTAACCTACCACCTATCCCTCATTTCTACTATTGGTTCAAATTAGGCTTTTGAACCAATGTCATTTTCCACCTACCTACAGATAAGCCAAGATTAAATGGTTTGGAAAATCTTCATTTTCTAACTTATCAACAAAAAATTCAAAATTTTTACAATCATGCTTAGACTGTATGATTGAATCAAGGCCTTATTAAAATTAGTGGCATTTTGATTTGCAACACTTTCAGAAACATTCATTTTTTGTATGGGGTTTACTTTTTCCTTTTTTACATACCCTCTATTATTTTTTGTTTCTTTTCTTTCTCTCTTTATGTTTTATTATACTAGTCTTATGGTCTTCACTTCGGGCTCCAATTTTGTCCAATATCCTGTTTGAAATTTTTTTAGGCAATGTTATCTACAATGAAGAAAATTTAAACTAAGATTCTTAACTAAAATAATGCTTTAGCATCCTGCCATTGATAGGAACTCTAAACAACTCTGTTCCATCCATCTCTTGTAAGAAGAATGCATTATTACCCCTTGTAGAATGAATGATGTATTGACCTTTCCATAGGTTATCAAACATTCCATGTTTGCCTTCGTCCTCCCTTCTTGATTCCCACTTCAACACTTTGTCTCCAATGTTAAAATCATTTTCTTTGGTCCTTTTGTCAAAGATTTTCTTGATATTTTCTTGATTGTTGCAACTGAATGGTTTGGCTTAATCTTCTATGTATATCATTCTCTTCAAACTGCACCTCTTGAATTAGTTTCATTACTGGAACCCCCAGGGTTCTTGGGAAGACTACATCCATTCCATAGAATAGCTAATAGGGTGACATATCAATTGATTTATTATTTGTCACTATGTCTGCCCATAGTGCATGTACCAATTTGTTGTGCCATGATTTCTTATTTTCCTCTAGTAACTTATTAATGATGTTCACCGAACTCTTATTTGAGGATTCATCCAACCCATTACCTTGAGGGTAATAAGCTGTAGAGTGTCCCAAATTAATGTGATATTTGTGGCAAAAATCCACCATTTTCTTGTATTTAAAGGCAACAACATTATCATTAATGATTTTCCTAGGATAGTTGAATCTAGACAGAATGTTGATTTCAAGGAATTTAATAATTACTGAGTCAGTGGCAGTCTTGGAAGGAATGGCCTCTATCCATTATATTCAGTTTCAGTAAGGATCCATTTATGATGGGCAGAGGAGGAAGGGTAGATTTCTCCAATTAAATCTAGACCCCATTGTTGAAAACGAGCTTCAACAGATATTGGTTGTAATGGAAAAGGTAGCAACATTATTTTTCCCTCGAAAATTTGGCATTTATGACAGGTCACCACCATCTTGTGGATGTCTGGGAAAAGGGTAGGAAAATAGAAACCAACCCTAAGGATCTTATTAGCAGGGGTTTTCCAATAAAGGTGGCTTCCACAACCCCCTTCATGAAATTCATGCATAATCCTATCTGCATTTTATTTAGGCAAACATTTGAGCAATACACCACCATAATTTTTCCAATATAAAACTTTTTTCAGAATGCAAAAATTTACATCTTTTAATTTTAAGAATCTGACCTTTGTTTTGGACAAACCAGGAGGAGCATTTAAATTAAAAAGCACGTACAGTATATCTACATACCAGGGAGAGTTTAGGAATTCTTCCTCAATATGTGGAGTCGCCAATTCCTCTTGTTCATCCTATGAGTAAATCATATTGATGTCTAGTGCTTGAAAATTTGTTTCAGACATTAGTTTATCCAGTCCTTTTCCTTTGATTAATTTGGTGGGTTTTATCTCTAAATCATACTCTGAGATGACAACAATCCATTTTCCTCTTTTTCCATCAAGATCTTGTGTTAGGATGTCTGTAACCACTGTATGGGGCACAAATGCAATGATGTGTGAAGGCAGAATGTAGACTCTGAAATCATTTAGAGCTTTGATTAAGGAAAAAGCCTACTTTTCCATGATTTTATATTTCAAAGGTGCATCTCTTAGAGCTTGACTAAAGAATGCTATGGGCTGCTCTTGTCCCTTTGTATTTTTCTGCAGTAATACAACAATAATTGTGTGTTTTGATGCAAAGTAAAATAAAAGAAATCTTTGGTGAAGTCAGGGATGATCAGAATCGGTGCTTGTGTGATCGCTTGCTTCACTAGGTCAAAATACTTCTTTTCTTCCTTGTTCCATTTGACTCCTGACTCTCTTTTGAGCATGTTGGTGATGTTCCTTGGGAGTTCTACAAGGTTTGGTATAAACCTTCTTAAGAAAATTATCTTTGCAATGAAGACTGTATCCCTTTGATATTTCTTGGGTGACAGATTTGCAATATTCCCTCAATCCTATTAGGGAAAATATTGACCCCTTCTTCAGATATGATGTGACCTAGAATATTTCCTCCTTGAAGTCCAGATAAATATTTCTTAGGATTTAGAGATAGACTGTACTTTCTGCATTTCTCAAAGACCTTTCTCAAATGAGCTAGATGTTCTTCATCGGTTTTTGAATAGATTGTGATATCACAATGAAGAAACATATTATTATGATTAAGAAATATCGATTACACTTTGAAAAGTGGCTCCAGTGTTCATTAATCCATAAGGAATTTTTACATACATAAAGGTGCCCCAAGGTGTAGTAAAAGTTGGTTTTTGTTGATCATCTCGATGCACCAACACCTGATTGTACCCTGAAAATCCATCTAGCAGAGAGATCCTTTTGTAGCCTACTACAGTTTGCAATATATGGTCCATCTTTGGTAAAGGGTATTTTTCCTTCAGGGATGCTCTATTTAGATTTCTAAAGTCAATGAAGAGTCTAATATCTCCTTTCTTCTTCTTCACAGGTACAAGATTTGAAACCCATTCCAAGTACCTGAGTGGGACTATTATCCCAGCATCGTACATTTTCTTTATCTCTTTCTCAACTAGTGGAATTTGGATAAGATTTATTCTGTGTAGTTTCTCTATAGAATTTAACTCTACTAGAGTCAAAAGAGTACAGGTATTTTTATGGTCTAGTTATCTGAAGGCCAAGTTTCTCCATAGTTACCTTTGGCATGAGGTTATGAGATGCTCCTAAATATAACATGGAATTATGGAGGATTTTATCATGAATATTCAAACTAACATAAAATGGGGGAACACCTTCCTCTTGGAATTTACCTTCTACTTTAGGCCCAAAGAAAAGTTAATGTTTATCATCAGTCAAATTTATAGTATAATTATTTTCTCCTATGTTTAGTGCTTTCAAAACTTGGGATCTATATACATCTTGGCCTACTAATTCAGCGAGAGGTATGGAAATATTTATCTTGGAAATTTCATTCTCAATACTAAATGGTGTCTGTGTTTTTGCAAGATTTGAATAAGTTTTATCAGCCATTATTTTTGTAGCAACTTCTAATCATTGCTTTGCATTAGGGATATCATCTAGACCAGTTTTGTTAGGGCTGATAGTTGATTTAATAGTGCTTCTTTCTCGACTGTTTTTATTTTTATCAGAACCTTTAACCATTTTATTTGAACTTTCTGCTGTCTTTTTAGGATCAGTTTCAAGGGCCTTTCTAGTAGAATTTTCAAAAGTATTTCTCTTGGGAATGTCCTGGCCTTTCTTGCTTCTGAGGTCATATTGTCTATGCACCTCCATCATATCATTTTCGAATCCTTGTTTATAATCGTCATATTTTTTACATTCCTCTTCAATTTGAGTTGGGGAAAATATGGCTTTCTCTTCCTCAGTGAGGAAAAAAGTATCCTCATCATTAACTCGCATTACATTAGTTTGACTTTATTTTGGCTCTTTAATCACCCCCTCATCCTCAACAACATATTTTTATTGGAAAGGAGGCCTAATTTGTTGGTCAAGGCCTCTCTATTCCCTCTGTATTATTTGAGAGGGGTTTCTCCTAAAGTTTTGGTTTTGGTTCTAGTTTCTATTTTGAGGAGCTTCTTGGTTTTATCTGGGGAAATATCTCTCATTTAGGTTGAGTCTCTCCATCATCCTCTCCATGGTTCTAACGAGTTTATCAATATTAATATCAGATGTGGAGGCTACAGTCTCTTCCCTATATGTGACTCTCTTTTCATTTTTCATTCTAGCCCTTTTCAAAATCATATTTTCTTCCACACTTACTACACCCCTCTGCATGTCTTCTAATGTAGGAGGGTCTCTCTCTCTCAGCTAATAAGCCATCTCTAGGTCAAAACCATCTGGAAATTTCATTAGGGCTAAACCCTGTGGGGTTTCATGTGAGGAGGGAGGCCGTTATATACACTATTGAACCTAGTGTAGTAATCTTGGACACTCTCTCCAATGTTTCTTGATGTTTTAATAATCTGACAATATTTGGAGAGGATTTTTCTTGACTTCCCATCTGTCTAGGAACAGTTGGTGAAAGCACGGAGGTCATGTATACTATTAGGGGTTGGGCCTTTCAACCAATTTATTTCTTGTCCACCTAAGCTTTGAGCAAACATTCTTAATTTAATAGTTTTTTCATCTATCTATTCACGATTAAAATGGTCATCCATTCTATCCACATGTTGTTGAGTAGTTGTAGAACTAATTTCATCAAATAAGGGGATTTTGGTTGATAGTCCTGTGCTAGAGGCACTAAAGGCAATTGTAGGACTAATAGGGCATACTAGGCTGCCATGGCTGGTGGTTGGGGAACCCAAGGGGGGTTAACAAGTGGGGGGTTGATAAAGGGAGGTGGAGGGTTGAATGAAGGAAGGTGAACAATGGGTGTATGAGTGGAGGTTTTGGGACTCTAATGAGTATGGTTCAAGGAAATGATGGGGGCTATAGATATACTTGGACCAATCACTTTTGTAGTAAGTGCAGATAGTTCTACAGAATATTGAAGGTAAGCATCACCAATAGCTGAAGTGAGCTTAGTTACCCTTTCTTGAAGGGAGTAAAAGTGTTGGAGAAGCCAAAATTCGGTAGGAGTGGGGGTAGAGGCTTCTATAATAGGACTCTGCGGTAAGATTGATGGGTCCAAAAATACCTGAATTATCCAATTTCGGGATTTAGTCTTGAAAAATATTTGTTCAAAGTGTGAGTCAAATTGGATATCCTTCGAGTTTTTAAGGTTTTCATGTAGCGAACTTTCCTTGTGAATAGGCTTGCTAACAGTTGAACTCCCAGATCTAGAATTTTTCCTTAGGATTTTCTCTAGATTGTAAACTATTGCAAGAGGGTTTGGGTCTGGATGGGATCTGGTACAGATTCTTCGAGAAGCCATAATTTTGACCGAAGGAATAGAGAGGTTGAAAGTTTTATAATAGATGAAAAACAAACCAATTTGTGAAAAAATACTTAATTCACACAGTATTTTGACTAGGTTTTTATTTGAGTTTTCATAATATTAGGTTTTCTCAATAATTCACTAGTATGGTTGCCATTATGTTAGGTCCTTGTAATTTGTAACATTGACAAGAACAAGTAGTAGAGAACAATGTAAAACCACTTTGGAGTCCAGGACCTAGCCTTCTTGGGCTCAGAGAGGGCTTTCTTTTTATTTATGATTAGCTGACTTAGATTTATGATTATATTTTCTAATTTTAGGCTAGTTATAAAGATTGGGGTTGCTTGTTTGATTGTTTGTTTGGTTGGATAGATAGAATGTGGGAAGCTTAATCCAATGGGCTATGGAGTCATAAAAGGGTTGAGTTGTACATCAAATTTTCAAGGGTTTTCACAGGGAAAGCTAACTATTTCGAATGGATCTTTGTGGCAAGATGAATATGAGATGGTAGAAAACTGTGAGTTCAATAAAGCTAAAGAGAAATTAAGAATCCTTTAACTATTCTTCAACATAAATGCACAACAGCCAATCTCCAAATTTTTCATTGAGGTATTTAGAGAAAAACATTTAAGGTAACAGTTCAGTGAAATTAAAGAGAACTTAATAATTCTTTAACTAAACTTTAGAGAAAGCTTAAGATAACGGTTTGGTAGAACTAAAGAGCATTTAAGAATCCTTTAGATATACTTCACAAAAAAAACCTTAAGACAACAGCCCAGTAATACTAAACAACATTTAATAATTCTTTAGTTATACTTTCAGAGGAAAAAATTAAGATAACAATCACAGACAAAGTTAAGGTGCTCAAGTAGCATATCTTAATCTAAAATTTATGTTTTTCTATCAGAGAAATTGATGTACAGTACGGAAAAACAAAGGTAAAACATTAACATAAAATAGATAACATCACCATTAACATAGCTCAGGGATCCTGTGAACATGCTTGTGTTATTGATGTCCAGCTCAAAAAAAGTTACAGTGCTCCAATACAATAATATTTGCAACTCAAAGTCTAAACAAAGTCCAACCCTTCATAATGAAAATACATGCAATATTTAACTACAACTGAGGTGGTTTCCCTAATATAGGGTGAGAGACTACATTTACAATAGAGTAAATGAAATTTTGACAATTGTGACCATGCAAGACCCAAGCCAAAAATATCTCTGACAAACCTATAGTAATAATAACTTTCAAATTAACTCCTGAGCTAAATTTAAAATATCCTTGACCAACTGCCTACAAAATTAAATTTTATAGTAACTTCTGAACTGATGGTAAAATATCTCTGACTGTAATATTAATTTTGGTAGATTTCAGTAAATTGAAATTAAGCTGGAGGTGGCCAACATAGTTGTGAAGAGGAAAATGCTGAGTGGTCTTGACATCTGGCTTTGTCTCACTTGTTTATTTGTTTTCTGATTTGTATTTTAACTTTAACCTATCTTTATCTGTATACCTTTTCACTGCCTTTGTTGTCACTGTAAATTCTTCTTTTACCTTACTGTTTTAGCTTCCTTTTCCTTAACTATGTCCTTTAACTGTGTCTTTTATCTATTTTCTTCTTTACCATAACTGCTACATTCCTTGCTTTTATATTTTCTTCTGCTCATAATCCTTTGGTGAATAAGGCTTTTAAATTGAAATCTAGAGAGTCTAGATTAAACAATTTCTTAGAACTAGTATTATAAATTGTTTATCCCATCTTATGATGTGCAGATCAGCTGAAAAAATCAAAACAATTATTAATAAAATGGAGGTCCACAAGGAGACGACCAATGGTGGTTTATCGCATAGTGTAGGGTAAATAAGTTTTCCACAAAGGCGTCATGGAGAGGTGGTTTAAATTGGAAAATTCGATGGTTTTATTATGTGGGAGGAGGTGGTTTGTGGTTTTATCTCACAGTATTAAATGGTTTGGCGGTTTATGATTGAGGGATGCGATAAAGTAGGGGAATGAGACATGGAAAATGGGACGGGTTGCAAAACCTCCCATTTCACAACCCCCTGATGGTTCTAAACAACGGGTAGTTGGGGGTGCAAAAATGATTGGGGGCTGTCGAATCAGATGGTGGAGATGGGAGATTGGTCAGGCGTTGGATCAATTACGGGTTGGTTTGATAGGTGGGGTTGGGATTGAACGAAATGAAGGGTTTAAATATAAAGTGCGGCCTGAGGATATATTAAAGTTGAGGGGTCAACGAAATGAAAGTGGAGGGAAAGGTTTTAAAGAGGAGGCTTTTATATAAATATGAGTCGGGGTTTTAACATAATATGGGTCTGGTGATTTAATAAATAGAGTTTATTTAAACTGGGAACTGGGATTAATATAGTGGGGGAAAGATATAAATAAGGGGGAATTAATATAAGGTGGGAATAGAAATAATTTAGGAGGGGAGGGGGTTAAAATAATATTGAGGCAACGTTTTTAAAGGTGGAGGCCAGATATATTTTAGTTTTTTTAAAAACATTGTCAAAAATGGGGTTTTTACATGTTTTTAATGGAAAACGGGAATTAGTAAAGGGGAAAGGATATTAGTAATGTGAATGGGGTTTTAGCTAGGGAAAAAGGTGTTGTCACAAGGGGAAACTGGTATTTTTGAGGATATTAGTGATATGAAATGACCAATTGATGTTTTCCATGCCTAGTGAAAATTGCTTTTTCCTACCCATTATTTACTCTAACATTTTTCTTTATTTATTGGGTGCATTTAAGCTTGCTGACCCTTTATTTTTCCTTCAAAAGAAAACTATCTAATTTCTAACCTTATAAATTCCAAAGGCTTAGATTAAACTAATGAGCTTATTTATTCTCTACTTAACTACTAATCTACCAAGATGAAGTAGTTTGGCCAGATCTTTATTCACTAACTAGCATGACATGAAATTGAAAACATGAATGAATCAAGATTAAACTATTTTATCATAATGAATTGTGGCATTCTCGACAAGCTGCACACAACATTATTTGAAAAAGTAAACTAAACTAAAGGTAGTGGCATTTAAATGTTTAGCACTTTCAGGATCTATTCTTATCTCTTTTTGTGGGGTTCATACTTCATATTCCTTTTTTGATCTTTCTCTTTTGGTTGTCTGATTTTTCTTTTAGGACATACCCTCTTCTCATTTTCTAATATGGGAAAACCTTTACAAAAAAGAAAATGTATGTACAATATTACAAGCTTTAAAAAATAGCCAAATTCAAAATTATGGTCCCTATTATTATAGGACCCTAACATATTGTATATTCATCATGGATCATGAAACAATTAAATAAAAAAATCTTCTCACAAGAGCCCTTCAGTACTTACCTAATTGTATCACACTGTCATAAACAAAACTGACCAACACATACCCAATTCTCATCCTCTAGAAAGCCTACCTTGCTTGCACAATCCCTGATGGATGCAATCCATAAAACATAGGAATTATTGCCTTCCTTGACTGTGCATGTATCATGGGCACTCCAATAGGTGTTTTGTTGCATGTGTGCAACCCAATAATCCTACAACTGATAGCCAAATTCCCTTTCACCAAAACTCAATTGGCTCTCCACTGGATCTGACATGCATGTAGTTAATAATAGTAAATCCTCACTTTCATGTGAGATCATTGATTGGGAATTAATTAATGTTTAATTCACTTGATCTCTCATTACTGTATCTTCAGTTACAACTAGCACAAATAAGTTTAACTCACTTAATTGAGTTAAACTGATTACAACCTGCATTAACTAATGCACCACTCCACTTCAAACTCTGTTACAAATAGAATTACTTTGCATGCCTCACAAACTACCTTTAACTCGAAATCCACTAGCTAACTGAGTTTATCACTCTCAGTTAACTATTTCAAGTTTACATTGAGAATATATTACAGTTTATTGTCCATCTTAATTCAGGGATAGCTAAAATATACATGCACCCAAAA
The DNA here is from genome assembly GCA_034641835.2 of Pinus albicaulis. Lineage (NCBI taxonomy): Eukaryota > Viridiplantae > Streptophyta > Pinopsida > Pinales > Pinaceae > Pinus > Pinus albicaulis. The sequence goes on along the minus strand of CM076583.1, from coordinate 1,120,005,100 downwards.
TATCACTGTGGGCCCCACCCTAGTTTGGGTGCTTAATGAAACTAGGCATGGGTGCTGAAATTTTCTTGTTGAATATCAACAACACAAATGAAAAAAAGATCAAAGAGATCGCTCAACAAGAAGGAATGAAAATGAGAAAAATCCATAAAATCTGAAGGCAAAATGTAAATCAAGTCTAAATAATTGTTGAAAACAACCAACCAATATAATACTAAAATATAGAGGCACAAATCAAGCCTCAATGCAAGGCACCCAATAAAAAGTAAAGAATAAATATGAACAAGAATGAGTAATGGAATCCCTTGAATGCACTGATTGAAATGGATCAGAACAAAGACATACAAAAGTTGATAAAATATATTAAATGATAAACCAAACAATTTTCCAATAGATCGAAAAGCGACGAGAAGCTTAATCCTGAATGAAAGACAAGAAATACTCCAAAGAGGAAACTAACCAATCCAGAGAAAACTAGTGAATGGAGGCAGATCTGGACCAAATCTAGTAAGTATATAGGAGCCCCAAACTAGATAAAGGTAGAAACAAAAGTTTTAGGAATAGAGAAAGGTTTTTTCAAGGGCCGAGAGCCCCAGACATAGGCACATAACTGCCTCAGACTAGTTGGAAGCAGGCACATATTTTCTAGCCAGCGACTAAGGATCCCTAGACATAGGTATATGCCTATAAGGTAGCAACTAGGGAAACAAAATTTAAGCTAGTGAAAATCAATCAACCATAAAATCTTGATACAAAGTTTTTTTTCAATGATTTATTTTATTATTTTTTGACAAAATTCCAAGAGGAATGCAAATAAATGATCAATTCAATCAAATTATGTACAGAATATTATATAATTTGATTTTAAACACACAATATATTACTCTCTTGTATTAAAAAAAAAAAAAAAAAACCCAGATCTAAGATCAATGCAGATATGAAGGAGATAAAATCAATCGAGATAAAAATGAATCCAAAAAAATATAGAGAACTTAATGGGATACCAAGCAAGAGAGAAATCGATCAAAACCAGAGGAAAAATGGACACAAAGAAAGTATGCTCTCATTGAAAGCACCAATTTTGTTGCATATGAATTTGCAAGGAGTTGTTTCTCTGTGATCTTGTGTCCAATCAGATCACCCGACAGAGAAAACAAATCCAATAGCACAATAAGATAGCTCCAATCCTGAATGATCAACCATGCAACAAGAAACATGTTCTATGCTATACAGAAGTGAGATCAGACCTATTCTTCTCATAGTTTGGGGAAGGTATTTGAGTTTGATACAAGTATTGTGCTCCACGTGAGAGATCTACTGCGTCCGTACCCAATCTCTTATCCCTGCACACAATCAAAATTGAAGAAAGACGATAGGTGATATTCCTCGGAATATTGCTAGATAAAAAGAAATAGATTCAACCATAAAATATGTTGAATACACATTCATTTAAGTGAAGGAACATAAATTTCCATTAACCATAAAAGAAATTACAATGCTTATTCCTTTGCCTCAAGGCTTCCTCTCCTCCAACTTATAGCATGGTCTCCTTTCCCAATACTGCAGAGCTTTTGCGCTATATTTTGAATACTCTCCCCCACACCATTTACTCTTGATGAGATTATATATTCCCATTCAATCATTTCGGAGAATGTATCTAGACACTTGGGGGCTTGATAAGTTGGGAAAATTATATAATAATGGACCCCTAGCCAACTCATACACAAGTGGGTCAATTTTATCTCCTTGGGAATGGGAAACTCTAGAAGAAATTTTCTCAATTATCTCAATTATGAAATAATTATTATCTCATGATTATAATATTTTGGAAAAATAACTATGATAAATTACCAATTATGTAATTTCACCCTTTTCTCATGGGATAAATATAACATAAGTAAAATAAAAGGTGAAAATGGATGAATTTTAGGCAAACAACTGAGGTAAGTTAATATTGAGTTTCTCTCATTATAATGGAGTGGAAAATCAGGTTATAACATATGCCCCCTAATGCATGAGGTTATAAGATAAACTGATGGAAAAAATGCATTGCAATAATAATCAATGCTCAAAATGGAAGGAGCCAAGACTACAAAGCTAGATCAGAGGATCTCAAGTGCTAAAGTGTCGACTATGTTGATAACATCCCTGAGGTGGGCATACCCATGCTCTATCATAAAGATATATTAAACATTTCCACCATAAAAAACAATGCAAATCCAAGAATTAGCCTTCTTCAAAAGTCACAACTTGATGGGGTCAGACCTAAGGAATAAAAATAGTGTTGACGATCAAAATGTGATATCAACAAAAATGACTTACCCCTTGTTAAGTCCCTATATTGATAGTGTAGTCCCTTATTATGTTAGTGTAGCCCCAATTATTGTTATTGTTTTACCCCTGTAAACCCCATATTGTTATTATTGTTCCCTTACATTATTATTGTTAGGTCGGCTAGGATTACATTGTCGTCACACTAGGATTACATTGTGGCCCCATGGACTCCTATATATAGAAAGGAAGTTTTGTCATTTTTATCATCCAAGAATTGTTCATTCATGTAATGTGTTAGAGGTTGCCCCCTCAAAGTGGCTTATTTATAAGGCATTGATATCTCTTTTCTTCTATTTTTGGAGCTGGTTTCACAACGTTTGGTATGAGAGCTTTGGATTCTAGGGTTTTCGCTGCTCCAAACTAGTGATCGTGGAATTTTCTCTATAAATTTGTTTCTAAAAAGGTTCAGAAGCTGAAATTTTTAGAGTGCAAAGCCGAAATCCTGAGGAACATTGTTGCAAAATTTCAAGATTTGGTTCGCAACATTTTCGGAGATATAATCTATGGAATTTAGGTCATTTTTGTAAAAATTTATAGTTTCCCACCCCGGTTTTTAGTTTTTCACCTTATTACTCCAAAATATTTAAATGCCCTTTCCCATATCCATACATTTAACAAACTGGAAAATAAATTTTGCTGAAAACACAAATTCTGGAAATTTTTCAGAATGCTGGAAAATGCAGAATTAAAAATCAGCAAGCATAAAAACAGTCATTCACATATTTTGACACATATATTTTTGGTCAACATGACCCTGGAAAAACCCCCTACAACTCTTGGGGAAAACCAGTTCGAAAGCTCCTTCTTATTTTTGGAAAATGTTTTTTACAGTGAGAGAAATATTCAGCAAAAAATAAGCAAACAGACTTTTACAACTTATCTCGTTTTCTGTGCTTAACCACCGCCTCGGAAAATGTGCAAACAGCAAAAATCAAAACAACAATAAATGATGTACGGCCTCCTCAATTTTTGTGCCAAATTTCAGCCTTAAATGCTGTTGTACGGCCTGCCTGGAAATGCGTGCAAGCTGTCACAAAATCTGCTGTACGATTTCTGCCTCAAAATGCATGCCAAAGCTACAGCCACTTGCTGTACGGCCTCCCTCAAATTTCTACTCCTCGAAATCTGTGCAAATCTGCTGTATGGCCTGCTGTATAGCCCTGTTGTATGGCCTTCCTTCCTCAAAAATCATGCCAAAAATCTGCCTCACTGTGTGCTAAATCAGCTGTACGGTCTTGCTGAAATGTCTTGCTGAAATGCTGCCTTGGAATGTGTGCCAAGATGCTGCCTCCTTCTCCTCACTGCCCAGAAATCTCCCTTGCTCTCTTGCTCTCCTTCTCTCAATCTGCTCATGAAAGAATGAACGACCTTTTCCTCCTTTTCCTCCTTTAACCTAACCCTAAGTGACTTTTTGGGAATCCCTAAATCCAATGGCTGAGATAGTTGAGATCTGGTGAGATTAAATGCTCATTTAAATCTCATACTGTTTTTAATTCACCCCACTTTAATAAAGACCCACTTAGTCATTTATTTCCAAAGTCACTTTTCCTTTCTATTTTACATTGACTTTTATTAAAAGTCATGAATAGACTTTAATCTTTATCACTTAAGTCACTTTTAAATTAGATCGACTTTATAAAAATTATAAAGTTACTTTAGGAAAGAAAAATTAAATTCTTTTGGACACTTTTCCCTAGGCCAAAGATCAAAGCCTTAGGGAACCACTTGTCCTCTGGTACCCAAATTTTAACACTCCCTCTTACCGAGGAAAGGGTTCCTCACCACATCCATCTTGTCTTTGAAGTATACATGCTTGCCTCGTGGTAAGACTTTGGTGAATATATCTGCGACCTGCTCATCTGTGGGAATATACTAAAGCTTCATAGCTCCCTTCTGAACATAGTCTCTGATGAAATGATGTTGATATGAGTTTAATGCAGCTACGATTATCACGATAAATCTTGAAGGTTTCAACGGTTGACCAAATAAGCCAAACAACATCTTGCGAAGCCGAGATGGCCTCACAACTAGCTAGGCCATTTGTATATCTCTGTTCCTTGGGCTCAGTACTCTTGTTGCTTAGGGTGGTTTCCCTTGACACCCTTGCCCAGACCCAGCAGCAATACCCTGAAGTGCTCTTCCTATCAGAAGCACAACCTGCCTAATCAGAATCAGTGTAACCTGCCAATCTCACTCCATCCCCCTTCCTGTAGTCCAGACCATAATCCACTGTCCCCTGCAAGTACCGCAAAATGTGTTTTGCAGCCACCCAGTGAACCTTCCTAGGCTCACCCATAAACTAACTCATCGTGTTGAATGCAAAACAAATATCTGGCCTAGTGTTGACCAAATACATCAAGGAACCAATCAGTTGTCTGTACAATGTGGGATCCACCAACTCGGAATCTGAAGCATGAAGCTTCTTCCAGTTGGTGATCATCGGTGTCGACATGGGTTTACAGTCCTCCATGTGGAATCTTCCAAGGATGTCCACAATATACTTCCCCTGCCCTAGGAAGAAATGCCCCTCCTCCTGCCACACCTCAAAACCCAAAAAGTAATGCATCAAGCCGATGTCCTTCATCTCAAACTCCGCCGCAAGATCTCTCTTGCAGTGCTCTATGAGTCTCTCTGCACCTGTAATGACTAAGTCATCCACATACAACACCAGAATGAGAGGCTCCTCACCTATCACAATATAGTAAAGGTTCGGATCTACCTCACTCTTTTTGAAACCCATCTTCTGGAAGTAAGTATCTATCCTAGAGTACCAAGCTCTGGGAGCTTGCTTCAGGCCATAAAGGGCCTTCTTTAGTCTGCACACATGGGACTCCTTCCCATGCACCTCAAAGCCCTGTGGCTGCTCAATGTACACCTCCTCCTGTATGAAGCCATTGAGAAATGCAGTCTTCACATCCATCTGGTGGATCTTCCAACCCATCTCTGCTGCTATCGATATAATGGAGTGGATCAAAGTATATCGAGCCACGGGAGCGAAGGTCTCCTCATAATCAACTCCCTCTACCTGGGAGAACCCTCTAGCCACAAACCTCGCTTTGAATTTCTCAATGCTGCCATATGCAGCATGCTTTACCTTGTAAAGCCATCTGGAAGTAACCACGGATTTGCCCTCAGACCTCGGCACCACCTCCCAAACATCATTCTTCATGATAGAAGAATACTCCTCCTGCATGGCCTCTCTCTAGACCTGCTGGCTAGCTGCCTCCTCGTAGCTAGAAGGCTCAGAGTCAAGGATGCTCGTAGCCATTTCCATATAGCTACAAAACCTCTCAGGTGGTCTGCTCTCTGTCACCGGCCTCTTAGGCTCAGCAACAGATGTGGCATCTCTCAAGGTGTCCTGAAGCCACTTGGGCTTCCTCTTCCTTGAGCACACTTCTCCTGCTGGAGAATAAAACTCCTCCTCCTTAACATCAGGAGCCTGAACTCCTGATTGTCTGTCTGTTGTCCTCCTGCCTACACGTAAACCTGTAGATGCTGAGGTACCATGTGAATTGTCCATCAGTGTTCTCCCCAGTGAACTGCTCTTTGGACTACTCTGCATGTTGCCCGTACCACCACCTCTCTGACTTGGTGAGCCACTCCCCACTGACGAACCTGACATTGTCATAGATGTACCTCCAGATCCTCCTGATCCCTGCCCACTGGATCCCTATGACTGACTCAACTGCTGCTGAGGGTCTGGATGATCCAGATACTCTAACTCTCGTGACCTCCTAAAGGCCCTGTCCTCCTCTAACTTCACATCCCGCCTGACAACAACTTTCCTCTGCGCAAGAATGTAAATTCGAAAGGCCTTTGAGGTCTCACTGTAGCCCACAAAGATACCCTTCTCTGCGGTGGGCTCTAGTTTGGTCCTCTTCTCCTTGGGTATGTAGGAGTATGTGATACACCCAAAGATACGAAGATGACCAATATCAGGCTTCTTCCCAGAAAAAGCCTCCTCCGGAGTCATGCGCCCCAAGGCATGATGCGGACTCCTGTTCTGCAAATAAACAGCTGTGTTGCAGGCCTCAGCCCACAAAAACAATGGCAACCCCTGATCATGCAACATGGCTTTGGCAGCCCCTCCGATGGATCTGTTCTTCCTCTCCGCAACCCCGTTCTGCTGGGGGTTGTAAGGAACAGTGAACTCCCTCCTAATGCCTGCCTCTACACAATAGTCAACAAACTCTCCAAGGGTGTACTCTCCTCCATTGTCCGACCTCAGGGACTTGATCTTCCGACCTGTCTGTGTCTCCACAAGAGCTCTAAACTCCTGAAACCACTTGAAGACCTCACTCTTGGTCTTCAAGAAATAAATCCAGGTCCTCCTGGAGTGATCATCAATGAATAACACATAGTACTCATATCCACTCAAGGAAACATGAGACATCCGACCGCTCACATCGGAATGAATCAAATAAAGTATCCCAGTCGCTCTGCTGTCACTGCTGGGAAAAGGGGATTTGGCAAACTTGCCCATCGCACATCCTCTGCAAGTATCAAAGTGATCAGTACTGAAATCTGGCACACCTGTAGTGATCTCCCGCAAAGTCCTCAAGGCTCCATGATACATGTGCCCCATCTTGCGGTGCCAAATCTCACACAACTCGGAACTGCTAGCTTTGCTGTCGGTACTACTGCTCAATGCCAAAAGGGACTGAAATGCAAACTTGTACACCTTTGCATGGCGTACACCTATCACTCTAGCTGAATCAGCTGGAGTGCCCCTGGGATACATCAACACCTGTCCTCCCCTGAACAGTACCTCATATCCTCTATCCTCCAAAGCTGAGACGGATATGAGGTTCTTCCTCATCCCTGGCACGTAAAGAACATCTGACACTTTCAAGGGAGGTTTAGACTCCCTCTGAAATGTCAATGTTCCCACCCCAACTGCTCTAACAACTCTGTCATCACCAAGTACTACCTCTATATCAATGCCACTCTTTGAAAGCTCTGAGAAGTACTCACGGACTCCTGTCATGTGACGTGAAGCCCCACTATCCACATACTAGATACCCGAAGATGCTCCGCTAATCGAGGAAAATGCATGCTCCCTCTGAACCCGTGTGGCAGGTAATCCTGCACTAGAATACTCACACGCAATGAACCCAAACTCCCGATCAAAGCGATCTGCAAAGTCCTCAACCTCTGCTGAAGCTGCCATGCTCTGGTTCTTCCCCATCTTCTTCTTCTTCTCTGGACACACAACTACATAGTGTCCCATATTCTGACAATTCCAACACTTCACCTTGGAATAGTCCTTCTGTGTGTTATCTTGTTTACCTTTACCTTTGCCTTTGCCCCCACCATTGCTTGTGGAAGCCTGCTTCTTCCCTTTGCCTTTCTTGTGTCCTACCCCTGCCAACAATGCTACATCCTCATCCTGCTCAACTGGCTTGCTTGCCCCAAGCTGACTCTTCCTGATCTCTGTCCGAATGCAATCATCCCAAAACCTCTCCTATGTGGGAAGGGTCTCACGTGCACAAACCCCATCAGCAAAATTCAGCCATCAAGTAGGAAGGCCATTCACTTTGCCAATCCGCACCAACCGGTGAATGGAATGGCTTTCTATTGTGTTATAACTCATCTCTGCATTTGCAGCTCTTTGTGAGATATCCAACTGCACTATCAGTCTTACCCATCTTAATGGTCTTCAACTTCTCCCTTAGGACCATTTTCCTGTTCTCATTGGTACTCTGGTAGAGATTGGTCAATGATGTCCACATCTCATGAGCATATCTCTTTCCTCTCACATGAGGAATGCAATGGTCTTTGATTCCATCTAGAATCAGTCTCTTACCCTTGTTATTCTTTTTATTAAAGGCTGCCAACTGAACAGCATCAGTAGGCACATTAACAGGGTTCTGTGCGGTATGCACCATGATATCCCAGACTTCTGCCTCCTCAAAGATGCTCTGCATTCTCTCTTCAAATCTTGTAATTGGGAATGCTACATCCAATCTCCTCCACCTGAGTCCAAAGACATCTGCTGTCCTAAAACTGAAAAATAGCACTGCTGTGGTAAAGATAAAACTGTTGTTTGTGAAAAATCATCTTGCTGGAATTTTCTAAGTGAAAAATCAGCAGGTTGTAATTTTCCTCCTTGCTATCCCAAACTGCACTTCAGCACTCAAGCTCTGATACCATATAAAAATTTATAGTTTCCCACCCCGGTTTTCAGTTTTTCGCCTTATTACTCCAAAATAGTTAAATGCCCTTTCCCATATCCATACATTTAACAAACTGGAAAATAAATTTTGCTGAAAACACAAATTCTGGAAATTTTTCAGAATGCTGGAAAATGCAGAATTAAAAATCAGCAAGCATAAAAACAGTCATTCACACATTTTGACACAGATATTTTTGGTCAACATGACCCTGGAAAAACCCCCTACAACTCTTGGGGAAAACCAGTTCGAAAGCTTCTTCTTATTTCTGGAAAATGCTTTTTACAGTGAGAGAAATATTCAGCAAAAAATCAGCAAACAGACTTTTACAACTTATCTCGTTTTCCGTGCTTAACCACTGCCTCAGAAAATGTGCAAACAGCGAAAATCGAAACAGCAATAAATGCTGTACAGCCTCCTCGATTTTTGTGCCAAATTTCAGCCTTAAATGGTGCTGTACGACCTGCTTGGAAATGCGTGCAAGCTGCCACAAAATTTGTTGTACGACTTCTACCTCGAAATGCATGCCAAATGTACAGCCACTTGCTGTACGGCCTCCCTCAAATTTCTGCTCCTCGAAATCTGTGCAAATCTGCTGTATGGCATGCTGTACGGCCATGCTGTACGACCTTCCTTCCTCAAAAATCGTGCCAAAAATCTGCCTCACTGTGTGCTAAATCAGCTGTACGGTCTTGCTGAAATGTCTTGTTGAAATGCTGCCTTGGAATGTGTGCCAAGCTGCTGCCTCCTTCTTTTCACTGCCCAGAAATCTCCCTTGCTCTCTTGCTCTCCTTCTCTCAATCTGATCATGAAGGAATGAATGACCTTTTCCTCCTTTTCCTCCTTTAACCTAACCCTAAGTGACTTTTGGGGAATCCCTAAATCCAATGCCTGAGATAGATTGAGATCTAGGGCTGAGATTAAATGCTCATTTAAATCTCACTTTCTATTTTTTAATTCACCCCACTTTAATAAAGACCCACTTAGTCATTTATTTCCAAAGTCACTTTTGCCTTTCTAATTCTACATTGACTTTATTAAAAGTCACCTTAAAATTAGACTTTAGTAACTTTATCACTTAAGTCACTTTTAAATTAGATTTGACTTTATAAAAATTATAAAGTCACTTTAGGAGAAAAATTAAATTCTTTTGGACACTTTTCCCTAGGCCAAAGATCAAAGCCTTAGGGAACCACCTGTCCTCTGGTAACCAAATTTCAACAATTTTGTAGGCTCCTGAATTTAACCTAAATAGGTCATCATGGAATTTTCACTATAAAATTTTTCTATGAAGGTTCAGAAGCTGAAATTTTTAGAGTGCGAAGCAAAAATCCTGATGAGCATCATCACAAAATTTCATATCTTGGTTCGTAATATTTTTGGAGATATGATCTGTTCAAGTTAGGTGTTTTTCACGCTTCTGAATTTCACCTCAAAGAGGTGACCGTGGAAAAATATTTATAGCTCTCTCTTTGAGCATCTGATTGGAATGATGAAAAAAGTGGCCACAAGTACATAGACTGTAGTTTTCTATCTATAAATTTCATAGCTAAAGGAGGAAACAGTGACACGTGGCAAGTCGTACAAATTCGTTCTACTGAACCAATCCATAATTGGGTCATTGTGGAAGATTAGACATAACTTTGCCTTGAAGAATCCAAATCGGATCAGACTTGTGGCATTTTAAAGAAGCTTCAGAGGGCTACTAGAGGGCTTAATTTCAAATATTTAGGATATGCAATGATAGAGATAAATCAATTTCAATATCGAGCTCCTAAAAAGCAAGTAAAAGGTGTGTTTTTTTTTTTCGAATTGCATAAGTCTTGTTTGAAGAATCAAGTTGAATTGATTCCAAGGGTGTATTGTAGAATAGATATCAGTATTGGATTCTAAAATGGCCCCTAAAAAGAATTCAACACCAATTAATCCTTTAGAAGGCTCTACTATGACTCATGAAGACGAAGAATGGCAATATGAGATATTAAAATTACGGTACCAAGTGCAACAAATTTCGATCTTACGAAGAGCAACTGAAGATGACATAGATGGCTTAAAATCAGAAATGGAGGCTAATTTGGATGGTTTGAAGGATCAAATAATAGCTAATATGGATAATAAATTAGTGGAAGATCACATCGAGCATCAACAACAAGTTCTCCAACTCTAAAAGGATAACATACCTTTGGTGCAGAATCTAATGAAACAACAAGAAGATCAAAATCACATCGAAAGAAGTTATGAAGCAGTCATAGAAACAAGAACTGAACAAGTACAATCAATTTCAGAGTATCTCAAAAAGTGGAAGAACTTTCCTGTAGAAGATTCCACATGGGAGGATGAGAATTTTATACAGAAGCATCAATAAATAATCAAGTGTTGAGGACAACACTTGTTTGAAGGAGAGGGGCATGTTAAGTCCCTATATTAATAGTGTAGTCCCTTATTATGTTAGTGTAGCCCCCATTATTGTTATTTTTGTACTGCTGTAAATCCCATATTGTTATTATTGTGCCCTTACATTATTATTGTTAGGTCGGCTAGGATTACATTGTGGCGCCATGGACTCATATATATATAAAGGAGGTTTTTTCATTCGTATCATCCAAGAATTTTTCATTCATGTAATGTATTAGAGGTTGCTCCCTCGAAGTGGCTTATTTTTAAGGTGTTGATATCTCTTTTATTCTATTTTTGGAGTTGGTTTCACAACACCCCTATATGCTAGGTTCAAGAGAAACACACCTAAGGTCCAGTCAATTTCATAATATAAATACGAACCTGTCGTATAAAAACCATCTATAAATACTAGACCCAATTTTAAATCTCATAATGAAAGGAATAAACATGGATGAGGTAAAAATAGGACCATCAATTTTTTTTTCTTTTGAATTTTATAATTTGTTTTTCGAATTTTGGTATAGATAAGGGATGAAAAATACTCGCATCACATGCCAAACCAAAAAGGTTAAAATGCATAACACTCCTATATACAATATGTATAAGCACAAAACAATCTAGTAATTCATGCTAAAGTGTGCCCACAACAGGGCATAGGCCAAAGGTTTCTATAGGCAAACTCATGAAGAAAAAGGGAACCATATGGGTCGCAAAAGTGGGACCATGCCAAAGGAAGTCAAAATACCCAATCTAGAAAGCTTGACCATGCCAGAGACATTCTAAAATAGTTGTGCTATCAAAATTAACAAGAGGACATAAGGGAGCATCAAGACATAAAGGGGGTAGTAGATGCTCGTCAATAGGTGGAAAGGAGTTGGAAAATTAATTGGATAGTTAAGTGATAGAATATCAAGGCTTGTCTCAGTCCATGGGTGGCACTTCCAAAGAATACCAAGGAGTTCCCCCCTAGGTTGGTTCAATATTTAAGATGTCGATCTCTACTTCTTCCGAATAGGGGGTACTAGAGGTAGGAAGAGGTTCAACCTTCCTATGATTATCAATGGGTAGATCCATGACCTCGAATTTGATGAACCTGGGAGGCTCATAATCAAGGGAGTAATGTGGAACAAGCAGAGGGGTGACCCGTGTTGGAAAAAGAACCTTGTCATATTCCATATTAGGATGGAGTTTCTGACCAACGTCAGGAGGTACTGACGAGACTACCAAAGAGGCAACATCTTCCACAACAGGTGGCTGAGGGTGCTCACTAGGTTTATCATCTTCTAACATAACATGCAACCCAACCCATGGATCTGGAGATCTATGGGAGCCATAGGTGCCAGAATATATCATATTCATAAGAGTATTAGATGAAGACATAGAGGGAGTGCTAGCTGAAGGTAGCTGAGAGAAAACTCCCATAAGAGTTGAAATTTTGAAGATTCCCACTCCAACACCCCGAAATTGACCAGGGTGATATCCCACGAGTGCGAAATAATTCCCCATACTAGATATTTGAGCTGATAGCATGCAGTAGTCAAGCTGGCCAATGGTGATAATATTTCCTTTATGAGGAACGAAAAGGAGACAAAAAACAAATGAGACAACTACGGTCATCGCATAAAAACAACTACGTCCAAGGATTAGGTTGTAATCTAATGAGGCATCGACAACTTTGACATCAACATATAAAATTTTTCCCTTGGGTACAAAATTATGACCATCAAAGGCTTAGAGAGTGGTGTTGGACATGGTGACTACCGGAGAGCCAAGAGCCTTCCAGTAAGATATTGACATGAAACATGTGGAAGAGCCCTCATCTATTAGAGTGTGATGGATATTATTTCGAAATATCTTCACAATCATCTGGAAATAAATCTTATGGTATAGAAGAGGAAAAAATTTCTCGGCATTGAAATCGTTGAGACTAGAGTTGGATAAATCAACTCCACCGATGGCATAAAATAAGGCTTTTCCCTACTGAGAAAAAAATTGAAATACCTACAAGAATAACATGGCACATGGAGCCTAGGAAATATCTTCAACAATAATATAATGTTGATAGCCCTGGTAGAAGGGTTGTGTGTCATCTTATGAAGAACACCCTTGGGAGGGTGATAGACAGGTTCTAGAACTTATCCAAAGTGAGAGGTCCAGTGGAACTAGGTGCAGTCGATGAGTCCTTAGAAGGAGAACTCGACTCAGGAAGTGTGTGCTCAACTTAGTGTTCCTAAATTGAGGTCATAAATTGTCAACCAGGGTTAGTAAACTGCTAAAGTGAGGTGCACTATATGTGCCTAGGTGTCTGTTTCTCACTACGTTGTGTTTAGTGTTTTTCTGATGTTTTTGGTTTTATGGTTTTATGTTAGAAAGGAAAAGAACTAAGTTTTGACAAAGAGAAGTTGTTGGACACACATAAAACAGATCAAAACCTATTCTAAACTGTGTATGGCACTAAAGAACAGAAAATGCAAAGCTTGATAATGACTCATAGCAAGGAAACAAATCACAACATGAACTCAATAACTCATAAAATGAACTCATCCAATTCATTCATTATAAATATGTTGGAATAGCTTGAGAAAAGGACAAGTTTAGTGCAAATGAGGTTCTCCTAAGTAAACAATCATCTTACAATATTACAAAGAATCTCATCCATGGCTAGAAGTTTATTGTAACACAATTGGAAAAAACTATTTGTAGCACAATAAGATTTCTACTCTGAATTTACTTGTAATGCTAAGACTAATCCATTTTTCAGCTCACCTTATCACTACTAAGCCTCATTCAAAATTTAAATATTTTCTAGAATAGTTTTTGGGAAAAGGCTTATTTGTGAAATTGCAAAAGATTGCAGAACAATCAAGGCCTTAAACTGATATCACTAATTCCTGTCCATATGATGGTGCATTAATAGAAAGTCAGAACAAGAGTAGTTTTTAAACAATGAAGGCCGTGAAGTCTAATTTTGACAGTTAATACAACTTAAAGAACAATGGATAAAACTGAACTGAAATGCAATTGATCAAACTTGAAACACAGTGACCACAACTAAACTAGAATGCCATTAACCTAACTTGAAATGCAGTGAAATAGAACTAAACTAGAATGCCACTAATCTAACTTGAAATACAGTGAACATAGTTGAACTAGAGTGCCATTATCAAACTTCAAATATAGTGACAGAATTAATCTAGAGTAACATCTACCTCCGGAGTACTACAACTAAACTAAAATGCAACTAATTCTATGAAATGTTTCAGCTCTGTCTCATTCGGAGTTAGTGGCTTTTTGGAATAATTTATAGAACAGGAATGGCTGCAACATATTATGTAAATAAGCATAAAAGCATAAAATTCAACAAAACACAACAAAGCTCTAAAACACCACAGCTATGTCTCAACCAGAGTTAGTGATATTTTGGAAGAGTTTATAAGAACAAGACTAGCTGTAACAACTGATGTAAATGAGCACAAAATCATAAAGCTCAGAGAAATGCAACTAACTCCTAAAATACTATAGTTATATCTCATCCAATGTGAGTGGTATTTTGGAATAGTTTGTAAGGATAAGACTGACTGTGGCATCCACTGCAAGTAAGTATAAAAACACAAAGTTCAGAAAATTGATTAAACTAGGAATGAAACAAGGCTAAGTTACTTATCTAAACCGTATGAACAAAGCTTCTCAAGTAGAAGGGGCCCTCTACCACCGGATTACCATGCAAATCTACTCAAGATTGAATCATCTCTTGCAATAAAGTGATGCTTCTTTCATTAAAGGAGAAATTCTTCGAAAAACAGAGTATTACGGTCTTCTGAGATCTAGCAACAAAACAAAATCTAACTAACTGTCTCTCGGTCTCCCGAGCCATACTTATAAAAAAATTACATAACTGTCTTTGAGATAACATAGGGATAAGTGTCTTTTCAAATTAAAATTAAATTAGGACTCTGGTGAAAGCCTCATATTCTTCTTAAGGACATCTATACAGTCCTTGTCCTAGTAGGAATCTGCTTCCTATTTTTGATCTCTTCCACGTGCATAACCACCTGTAGACTCAAGCTCAGACTTCATGGAGAGCAAGAAATGATGGGGGAGTGATGTGGAATATGAACATATGTGTTTTTCCTTGAGGTGACACATGGAACCCATGTAAATATGAGGATAGTTGCGAAATAGGCGACTTGCTACAGAATGACTGTGTTCTGTAGCCGAGTCTAGTCAAAAATTAATACAACAACAAAATCATAAAAACATAGCAAGTTAGTCATTATATACATTCTTAAAGTAATCCTAATCAATCCTATTGGTCATTTAAGCCTGTAATTGATGAGGGGCAAAGGAAATGAAGTGAAATGTGGTGGAAAAGAGGGACATCTTTGGGGCTCAACATACGCCCACTGCAAGGTTTTTGCATGTCCTCATGCAACTAATCCATGTACTCTGAGACCTCTTCTAGGAAATCTAGGCCCCTTCTTCTACTTTGCCTGACAGTCAATGGCCTCCTGGGCTTCCTTATGATCAACTTGAATCTCAAATTTGTAAGTGCCCTACTTAACTTTCTGTTTTTCTTCTTCAATTTTTCACTGGCCTTGTATAAATTTTTCATTTGTAGAGACAGAGTTGTATTCATATCACCTTTCAGCTTAACCTGTTCTCTTAAAATTTCATTCTCATTATTGATATCCCTATTGAGCACTTCTAACTCATATTTGTCTCTTCTTAGTACATCAATTGCAGATTTTAGTGGGCTAGGAGTTCTGTCTCTAATTTCGAAGGCTCTCTTCTCTAATGTCTCCACATAATTATAAATTTTTTGTTGTGCTGGGCCTATCTCTGGAGCTCCTTCATCAATATGTTGTTCATCTTGGTACTCAGGTGATCTAGCAGTTGGTGTCTCTTCATCCTCAATGTTTATGACTCTCGTTTGTTTAATCCCTATTTTCTTCAATATACCTTTAAGTCTGTGGCTTCGTCTTGGTTGAGATGGTCCTTCACCTCTCTCCTTGGCATACCTTCTTATCATCTTTTCCTCTTTAAGCTGCTTCATAATTTCAGTTAATTTCTCAGAAATTTTCTCTTCACTGTCCTCTTGTATAGACTTACCAGTTTTAGTTTCAACAGCTTCAGAAATTTTCCTTCTCCTGCTTCTTCTTGTAGGTTTGTTTTCAGGTGGAGATTCCTTGGGTTCTTCAAAGTGGTTCCTCACTAGAAACTCATCCCAATTATCTCCCATTTTTCTCAAATGATGTTCAATTAGGATTTTGACTAAACCATGGTGATACAAAGTGGTTTCTAGAAATTGAACCCTCTTTTGAACATTAGAGGCCATTCTTTTCAGACTATGAAGTAGGAAAAAGGGAAAATTGATTTCTTCATCTAAGAAATGCATCATTAACCGAATATGATAAACATAGAGGGTACCAAATCTTCCTTCAAAAATGATAATTTTTTGCAAAATGAGCAACATATTTCTCCATTTATTCTTCAGTGCTGAGCTAGGAATACCTTTCTTAAAAATGGAAACATCCATACCTGGTGTTTTGAGTATTTGCCTCCATGCCTCATTATGAAATTCCCTATTTTTGAACCAGCGTTCTCCTTGTCTGGGTAATTCCATTGCTTGTGCAATGAAATCCTCTGTAATAGTGAATTTAATATCTCCTATTTCGACCTCTGCTCCATTGAAGGACCTTGAAAATGTTTAGGTTACCTCTTTATGAAAACCATTAAATTTTTCCAAAAATTGTAACCACCCTGCTTGTTGTAGCATTTCTCTGATTTGTGGATAACCTTCCAAGTACTTGGTTCCAACGGGCTCGGATCTTACTATGAGACCCATAGCTTCCTTTCTCAACCATCAAATTACTGCTCCTCTGCTCACAGTGAAAATGGCTGTGAAAGAGATGTTTTTGCTCCAAAGATGTTTCCTCTGTTTTACAGACCAGAATGGCTAAGAATTGGCTACGGAAAGAAATGATCTGGAGTCGTTATGAAATGAGTATAATGTGGTGAGGATGATTCACATGGATTAATGAGTTAATAGCTATCACAAAAAAAAATACCGCAGAAAAATTCCCGTGTAAAATTCAAAGTCATCACTAAATGCTTCGGGCTAGTGACGTGATTGATTTGGTCACTTTAGTAGTTAACCGTTAAGTTTTAAATGATGATTTCTAATGGCGGAGTAAAAGGGATTTTGTCCAAAGTTTTTATGATAGGTTTGATAGGCATGATAAACACAACTAATTAAAATAACTTTTTGAATCATACATGACTTAACTATGCTAAAACTTTCATGATCTGTCACCATAATAATTTCATAAATTTTACCTTTGCCTTTCCTTTGATTTTTTTTGTGGTTTTGATATGCTTTGTCCTTATTTGAAAATCATTGATCTTCAGTCCTCATAACTCCTCTAATTTTTCTTGTTGTCTTGGATATGCAGGATCAATTTGCTGCTAAATCAAGTTATTACTGGATAGTGTCTTCAGGATCTCTGGCTGCAGAATGTCTAACTGGCTGCAGAATGTCTAACTGATTGCAGAATGTACCTATAGAAGTCTTAAAACATTAAATGGAATGGTTTGAAGCATGAATGGAATGTTGTATGTAATGGGTTAAAAATGGATAATAAAATATGGGGTAATGGAGTATGAGTGAAGTGAATAATGGAATGAAATGAATCACAATTATGAAGTGGAGTGAAATATGGAAAGTGATCTGCAACTTATGATCTATATTATTCAATTGCAGAAAGAAACCAATCTTAAAACTCTGAGATGGAAATGACGTGGACCATGGAATGAAATGAATGAAGTTATGGATGAATGAAATGAAATGGAGTATGGATGAATGGAGTGAAATGGATCATAAGTGGAATGTGAATCACTTATGATTTTATGACAGCTGCTTGCAGAAAAAGAACAAACTTGGAAAGCTAAAGTGTCAAAAAGATTATGATTTTCACTCTATCTTTTCTGTATAAACATGCTAATCAAAGATTAGTTTTCATGTTTATACTTTATTTTTATTTTTTTATTTTATTTTGTTTTATTTATTTATTTATTTATGCTTTTGAATTCATAAAATTCAACTAAGTTGATGAAGAAGAAAAATTATTCTTCATTAACTTCACATCACTGCTTTCCTGAAATCTCTTGACAAATTCTTCTCTTGAAAGTGGCTTATGATACAGCTTCAATCTATGACCATTTACACAAAAAGTGACCTCTTCTTCAACTATTGTCCTGATTTTTATTGCTCCATTGTCAAAAAATTTCACAATTTCATATGGTCCAAGCCAATGTGTTTGGAATTTACCTTGAAAATCTTTGAACTTTGAATCAAACAAGAGAGCCCAGTCACCTTCTTTGAACTTCTTTTCCTTGATGTACTTATCATGCGATCTAGTTCTTTGTTGTTGGACTACACTTGTTTTCTGAACTGCATCTTGTCTGATCTCATCCAATTCATTAATCTGCTCCAATTTGTGCTTTTGTGCCTCTGTTAGATCAAGTCCTAGCTAAACTTCCATTTTGAAAGTTTGAATCTGAAACTGTATGGGAAAAAAAACTTGTTTTCCATAAACAAGTTCATAAGGAGTATGGCCTGTTGTGCTTCTCCATGTAGTTCTATAGGCCCACAAAGCTTCAAGAAGCCTATCTGCCCAATCTCTTCTATGTTAATGAACAGTCTTTGTTAGGATCCCTTCAATGACTTTATTGGTAGATTCCACTTGACCATTTTCTCGTGGATGATAGGGAGTAGATTTTCTGTGTCTGATTTTATACCTCTCCATCATTTGTTCCACTAGATTTGATGTAAATTGAGCTCCTTGATCTGTAAAAATTTCCCTTGGGACACCAAAACGAGTAAAAATATCCTCAAAAATAAAATTGACTACAGATGCTTCAGTAGCAGAAAGTAATGGCTTGGACTCTACCCATTTGGTAACATAATCAGTGCAAACTAATATATATTTTTTTTTCCTTGATGGAGGACTAATAGATCCTACAAAATCTAAAGCCCATTTTTCAAAAGGTTCAATATGTACCTGAGGCTGCAATGGCATCTCACCTGAATGAGAAGGTTTCCCTACCCTTTGGAAACTGTCACACATTTTGACATACTCTTTAGCATCTTTAAAAAGGGATGGCCAATAATATCCTAAATGAAGGATCTTATGAGATGTCCTCTTATCAGCAAAGTTTCCACCACAACGTTCATCATGACATGCCTTGAGGATCTCAGGCATCTCATCTTCCCGAACACATCTCCTGAGGATAAAATCTGGACCTGTTCTGTATAACTCATTAGCAATCCATGAATATTTTGCACTGTCATAAATGATCCTTCTTTTTTTTCTTGCATTCATTATTGAAGGAAATTTCCATGAAACTAAATAATTAGCAATGTCAGCAAACCAAGGAGTTTGAGTAGAAATTGCAAAAAGATATTCGTCAGGGAATTGATCTTCAACTAGAGTGTTATATTAAATGTTTTGGAGTCTAGATAGGAAATCAGCTACTGTGTTTTGTTTTCCAGGCCTATCTAGAATGGTAATGTTGAATTCCTATAAAAGAAATAACCATCTTATGACTCTGCCATTAGTAATTGATTTGTTCATTAAATATATAATTACAGAGTGATCTGTGTGAACAAAAGCTTCATATCATGCTATATAGTGTCTGAATTTGTTTATGGCATGAACAACAGCTAAAAACTCTTTTTCAGTTACAGTATAGTTTAACTCTGAAGGAGTCAAATTTTTACTGGTATAGTAGATGGCATAAGGAATTAGGTATTTTTTTCTCAATACTGATCCTAGAGCTGTATCCGAGGCATCTGTTGAAATATGAAAAGGTAACTTCCAGTTAGGTCCCCTTAGAATAGGTGCTTCAGAGATTTTTGTTTTCAGGGTCTCAAAGGCTAACTGGAAATTAGGATTCCACTTGAATTCACAGTCTTTAGTAAGTAATTTGAAAAGTCGAGATGCTATCTTCGTGAAGTTTTCTATAAACCTTCGATAATATCCTGTAAATCCTAGAGAAATCCTAACATCTTTTTGACAAATTGGAATAGATAAGTTAGGGATGACTTCAACTTTTGACTCATCAACTCTAATCTCATCCCCTGAAATGTGATGTCCTAAAACAATTCCTTCAGTAAACATCATAAAACACTTCTCATGACTAAGTGAAATATTTGCTTCTTTAAATCTCTTTAAGACTTTTTCGAAGTTAGTTAAGGCTTCTTCAAATGTGTTTCCATAAACTATGAAATCATCCATATATACCTCTACAAAATCATATATTAGATCTGAAAAGATTCCTAGTACTGCCCTTTGAAATGTTGCGGGTGCATTGCATAATCAAAATGGAAATACTCGGTAAGCATAGGTACCCCAAGGACAGGTAAATGTGGTTTTGTTTTGATCTTCAAGTGCTACTTGGATTTGATTATAACCACTAAACCCATCTAGAAATGAAAAGTACTTTTTTTCCAGCTAATGTATCTAACACCTAATCTATGAAAGGTAAGGGAAAATGATCTTTAAGAGTAGCTTTGTTTAATTCCCGGTAGTCAATACATACCCTCCATTTACCATTTTTCTTTGGCACAATTACCAAAGGAGAAACCCACTGAATATCTGAAATGGGATAGATGAAGTTAACATTTAACAATTTCTGCAATTCTTCCTTAACAATCTCCCTAAGATTTGGATTCATCCGTCTCTGAGGTTGTCTGATTGGTTTACAATTTTCCTCTATATAGATGTGATGAGTGCAATTCTTGGGGCTTATCCCTTTCATATCAATGTACTCCTATGCATATGCAGAAGAATGTCTCTGTAAGATATTGACTAGCTCTTCTTGTTGAGATTCCTCTAGGTTCTTGTTTATGTTTAAATTTTTTCCTGGAAATATCTCAATTGTAGAGCTGCCAAATTTATCCATGGAATAAAGAGACATCTGTCTTGAAGATAAAAAATCAATGTTGGATTCTTCTTGAAATTGTTCATGTTTATGTTCTGAAGAGGATTCAAAGTTTTCCAAGGTATTCAGAATCTGGCTATCTTCACTAATTTCTGAAATTGTGAAGAGAGGTTGTAAATCTTCTTCATCCTTTATCCATTGAGTATCATCTAATTCTGTAATTGTTCTTGTTGGAGGATACAAGGTAAATTTCATGGTGGAACTACCATCAGAGATGTACATATCACCAGATCTACAACTAATGAAAGCATCAGATGTAGCTAACCAAGTTCTTCCTAATATAATAGGATGTCCTTCTAGATTATTCGTAGGAGTTAGGATCATAAAATCCACAGGATATTCCCAAGAATATAGGGACACTGGAATGTCTTCTATTACCCCATCAGGTTTGATCACAGATCTGTCTGCTAATTTTAATAATGTGGATGTAAAAAGAATATTATGAAGTTTCAGTTTATCCATGATTTGTCTAGTCATAATATTGATTGCTGCTCCTAAATCAATAAGTGTGTTTTGGATCTCAATTCCATTGTTGTGAATTTTGACAACTGGATTTCCTGGGTCTAGATACTTTGGAATAGCAATCTTACCCATCATGATATCTGCTATTTTTCTTGTCAGTTGAATTTTCTTTATCTCTTTTATTCTTTTTCTTGTTTTATTCATACTCAACTCCTTTATTGTCTTTGCTAAGATTGGAATTTCCTTGATAGCTTGCAATAATGGGATCTTAATACAAACATTTCTCAGCTCATCCAGGAAATCATAATTAGGCACCATAATTTTTTTTTCTACACCCTCATCAATTTGTAATCTTTCTGGAAAGGGAAATGTAGAAGTGGATGTTGATGGATGCTCTAATACAGGAGTTGAAATTATTGGTTCTTTTTGTTTTGATTTTTCAATTTTTGAGTCTTGGAAGGTTGTGTTCTCTTCAAGACTTTTATTTCACCATAGAGAATATTCCTCATAATTGTCTTGCTCTTGTATGATTACAGAAGGTTTCCTCTTTTCAATTATTCTTCCAGACCTAAGTTGCACATCACTAAGGTCTAAAGGAGTGATCAAATAAGTTGGAAAATGTTGGCCTTCTATCATGTATGTGTTCTGAGGATTTTTATTGTTGGGGTTTGGTATGGGTTGGGCAGGAAACTGATTTTTTTTCTGAGGAAATGGTAATGGATGTGGTTGATTTTGATTTTGTGGATTTTGAGGATTTTGTTGAGGACTTTGTTGAAAATTTTGTTGAGGAGGAAAATGTGGATATGGTGGATAGGATGGTGGATATTGGTAATACTGAGAGTATCTTCCATAGGGATTTTGTGATCCTTGCGCCCAAATTTGTGATTTATTTTGAAATTGGGGCCAAGTTTGCTACCAAGAATTCCAATTTTGTGGGGGTTGATTATACATCTGATCATGGAATCCTTGTGTTTGAGGTCCTTGCCAAGGCCTTCTAGAGACAAAATTCAGAGATTCTGTGGAATTTGTAGGAGTTTCTTCTTGAAAGACAACTCTAAGACCAAGGAGTGAAGGAAAACTCTTGGTCTCATGTTTTTCTGAACAAATTACACAAGTCTCTACAACTTTTTCATCCAAAGGGCACTCTCTCAAGGCATGTTTCTTTCTGCATTTGGGACAAAATATTGCTAAGGCATCAGATTCAACTTTTTGCTTGTTTTGTAACTTAAGGGTGTCTATTTGTTCACTAAGACTCCCTGAGATATCAGATTTTAACTCATCAAGCATGTGTCCTATTTCTACCCTACTTACTGTCCCAGAAGCAGACTTACTTGCCCTTGCAAGAGCGGGGTCTCTTGGTCCTTTTACAGTTTTAGATTTCCCTCTTGAAAGGTTGATACATAATTCATCTATTTCAGGTAATGTAAGCTGAGATATATGCCATTTTCCCATAATGTTAAGGATATCCAACCATTCATCCCTAATTGTCTTCAACAAGAGAGCTTTCAAGGTGTCTTGGTCTAGGTTTTCCATTTTTTCTCTTTTGATGTTGTAGTGAAATCTCTCCAATAAATCTTCCAAATTTTCATCCTCTTTTTGTAACATTTCAAACACTTCCTCCTTATGGTTGACTGGCATACAGTAATCCAAATACCTTTCTAGAAATGCTTGTTTCATGTCTTCCCATGTCCTAATAGAACTGTTGATTAAACTCATAAACCACTTCAATGCTGCTCCTTTCAATGTTGAAGGGAATAGTTTAAATTTTTGAGCATCTTGTAAGTAGTCATAGGTTCTACATAGAACTTCAAATTCAAATAGGATGGTTTCAAGATCTTTAGTTTTAAGTCCATAAAAGTTTGAAAGGACAGAGGGTTAAATGTTTTTCATAGTTTTATTGGTTTCTTCATCTACTATAGGAAACCCAAAAGAGCTTCCCATTTCTCTTCTACCTCTTCCTCTGCCTCCTTCTCCTTTTGCACCTCTACCTCCTTCTCCTCTACCTCTACCTCTACCCCCTCCAAATAGTGTGTGTTCTCCATTAAAGACTCCTCCTCCCCCTTCTTCTACCATAGTTGATTCTTCTGTGGAAGTGGAAAAGTTTGTGCCTCTAGCAGGGATCCTTGAATCTTCTCCTAAGATAGGTTCAGTGGATGAAGTGGAAGGTCTTTATAATGGAATATATGATCTTAGGTCCTCTGAGAGTCTAGGATCAGTAAAGGATGGAATGTGGGTTTGAGTTGAAGGTATGCTGGCTCTTGGTCTTGATGAAATAAGTGGTGTTCTAGGAATCAAGCTTCTGCTTCTTATGGATCTACCCCTTGAGTCTCTTTCTCTATGCATATCATTGTTTTTGGGATGTAAGAAACAAAACTACCTAGTTTTCACTTCCCCGGAAACGATGCCAAAATGTGTGCTCAACTTAGTGTTCCTAAATTGAGGTCATAAATTGTCAACCAGGGTTAGTAAACTGCTGAAGTGAGGTGCACTATATGTGCCTAGGTGTTTGTTTCTCACTACGTTGTGTTTAGTGTTTTTCTGATGTTTTTGGTTTTATGGTTTTATGTTAGAAAGGAAAATAACTAAGTTTTCACAAAGAGAAGTTGTTGGACACACTTAAAACAGAGCAAAACCTATTCTAAGCTATGTATGGCACTAAAGAACATAAAATTCAAAGCTTGATAATGACTCATAGCAAGGAAACAAATCACTGAACATGAACTCAATAACTCATAACATGAACTCATCCAATTCCTTCATTAGAAATATGTTGGAATAGCTTGAGAAAAGGACAAGTCTAGTGAAAATGAGGTTCTCCTAAGTAAACAATCATCTTACAATATTACAAAGAATCTCATCCATGGCTAGAAGTTTATTGGAACACAATTGGAAAATACTATTTGTAGCACAATAAGATTTCTACTCTGAATTTACTTGTAATGCTAAGACTAATCCATTCTGTAGCTCACCTTATCACTACTAAGCCTCATTCAAAAGTTAAAGATTTTCTAGAATAGTTTTTGGGAAAAGGCTTATTTGTGAAATTCCAAAAGATTGCAGAACAATCAAGGCATTAAACTGATATCACTAATTCCTGTCCATATGATGGTGCATTAATAGAAAGTCAGAAAAAGAGTAGTTTGTAAACAATGAAGGCCGTGAAGTCTAATTTTGACAGTTAATACAACTTAAAAAACAATGGATAACACTGAACTAGAATGCAATTGATCAAACTTGAAACAAAGTGACCACAACTAAACTAGAATGCCATTAACCTAACTTGAAATGTAGTGAAATGGAACTGAACTAGAATGCCACTAATCTAACTTGAAATACGGTGAACAGAGTTGAACTAGAGTGCCATTATCAAACTGTAAATATAGTGACAGAATTAAACTAGAGTAACATCTACCTCCGGAGTACTACAACTAAGCTAAAATGCAACTAATTCTATGAAATGTTTTAGCTTTGTCTCATTCAAAGTTAGTGGTTTTTTGGAATAATTTATAGAACAAGACTGGCTGCAACATATTATGTAAATGAGCATAAAAGCATAAAATTCAACAAAACACAACAAAGATCTAAAACACCACAGCTATGTCTCACCCAGAGTTAGTGATATTTTGGAAGAGTTTATAAGAACAAGACTAGTTGTAACAACTGATGTAATTGAGCACAAAATCATAGAGCTCATAGAAATGCAACTAACTCCTAAAATACTACAATTATATCTCATACAATGTTAGTGGTATTTTGGAATAGTTTGTAAGGATAAGACTGACTGTGACATCCACTGCAAGTAAGTATAAAAACACAAAGTTCAGAAAATTGATTAAACTAGGAATGAAACAAGGCTAAGTTACTTATGTAAACCATATGAACAAAGCTTCTCAGGTAGCAGGGGCCCTCTACCACTAGATTAGCACGCAAATCTACTCAAGATTAACTCGGCTCTTGCAATAAAGTGATGCTTCTTTCATTAAAGGAGAAATTCTTCGAAAAACAGAGTATTACGGTCTTCTGAGATCTAGCAACAAAACAAAATCTAACTAACTGTCTCTCGGTCTCTCGAGCCATACTTATAACAAAATTACATAAATTTCTTTGAGATAACATAGGGATAAGTGTCTTTTCAAATTAAAATCAAATTAGGACTCTGGTGAAAGCCTCGTATTCTGCTTAAGGACATATGTACAGTCCTTGTCCTAGTAGGAATCAACTTCCTATTTTTGATCTCTTCCACATGCATAACCACCTATAGACTCGAGCTCAGACTTCATGGAGAGCAAGAAATGATGGGGGAGTGATGTGGAATATGACCATATGTGTTTTTCCTTGAGGTGACACCTGGAACCTGCATAAACATGAGGATATCTGTGGAATAGGCGACTAGCTACAGAATGACTGTGTTCTGTAGCCGAGTCTAGTCAAAAATTACTACAACAACAAAATCATAAAAAAATAGCAAGTTAGTCATTATATACATTCTTAAAGTAATCCTAATCAATCCTATTGATCATTTAAGACTGTAATTGATGAGAGACAAAGGAAATGAAGTGAAATGTGGTGGAAAATAAGGACATCTTTGGGGCTCAACAGGAAGATCATATGATTTGGCTCATCTAGTCACATTAACATCTTCCCTACACATAAAGACATCTAAGCTATGAGGGTGATGCGAAGAGGACCCCTTGTTGCCCCCTTGCAGAGCTAGAGAAGTTTGAGCAACCATCTATTGTTGAGGTTGTGTAGGTAATGGATTAGTCAAAGAAACAAGCTATTAATTAGATGGTGGTGAAAGAAGCCTATGGACTTAATCCATTCGAGGACACTAATGACTAAGGTGATCGACTTGAAAAATTTTATACGGAAAAACTACTTTCTGGTAACGATCACTGGTGTCCCCTCCGTGAATCTAAGGATTAATTTGATACTAGAGGGAAGTTTGATTTTGTTCTCTATTTCTCTTATTATTTTTGTTTTTCTTACCACCATATTTAAATTTGTCCTTTGGTTGAGGGAACTTCACCGTGAGAACATAGGTGGAATGATCAAGAGGGGGTGATTTACCAGATCCAAAAAAACTTCCTGGGGGTTGAGATGTATCAATAAAATGCCCAAGTTGGCCAACAAATTGGCTCATGGAATCGGAAACAGACCCAATCAGACCCATGACATGTGTGTGAGGAACATGTTTAGGAGGGTGAATAGAAGGCCTAGGTGGATTTGACAACACTTTGTACATTGTACCCGACTATGAATTGATAAGATCCAATTGTTGGGTAGAAAAAATAGATTACTCCTTGGTAACAACTCGAAACATAAACACATCCTTCAAAATATGAGGTCGGAGAGATCAAATGAACCATTTAAGTAAAATTTTATCAAGTAACTTGGTCCTCACTAACCTCCTGTGATGATGCCACTCATGAATGTGATGAGAAATTAACATGGCATAATCCTATTTAAAATTGGATAAAATGTCAGAGTCGAGATCATACCGAGTAGGAAACTGTAAATGTGTCAAAACAGTTTGAGCGAGGGAGGAAAAGTCACCATAGGATGCACTGTCTAACTCATTGTATGATTTTTTGGCATCCCCAGTTAACATTCATTGGAACAAGCGAAGTTTAACAGAATCATCCACCAAATAATTAGATTAGCACCATAAATGATAGGTGGTAATGTGAGTATATGGATTCTACCTGGGATTACCTTCAAACTTAGGAATATCTTATGGTAACTTGGAGGGCATGGGTGCCTACTAAGGATCGATGGATTGGGTCAATATTCAATGTGGCTAAATCAGGTAAATCGAGAGAAGATAAAAACATATTGTGGATTTCACGAAATGGGTGATAGGCAGGAGAAGCCCATGACCAACCTTGCAGTCCCCTCATATACATATTAGATGAATGCACATGTTGGTTTAAGAAAGGTTTCACCCCGAAAAAAGGTTGTTACAGGCCAGCATGGCTAATAAATGGTTGTTTTCCCCCAGGGTAGGAACCTCCAGAGAGAAATGGACATCAAAGAGGATTAATTCTTATGGCATTGCACCCATGGTTAAAATAAGGACCACTCTTGAAAATATCACTGACATAAGGAGGATTACCAAGATGGGAGTTGCTATTGTCAGTGGGGTGGCCCCTAAGTAAACTAGCCCTTCTAGTAAAAGTACTGGTAGGTGGTGCTCCTCCAAAGAGTGAACTATACTACATTTGTGACATGATAGAAGCTACATTTACCCTGGGTTTACTAGGGAAAATTGACGATCCCCCCCACATATTTCCAGAAGTCAATACGCCTGACTGAGGAATAGGAACAATTAGTTGGGCAAAGCTCGATGAAAAATTTCTTGGACCTATCGGCTGACTAGGTTGAGAAACCATAGGCAACATATAAGATGGTGTGGGCATGGAAACATTTAGGAAATTATTCGGAGCCATGGATGAGACTGGTGGAATTCCCCAGGAAGAAGTGAGAGGAATGGATGAAGGAGTAGGAATGGCCACACTAAGAGGTTGCAATGCTGACATGGCATATGAGATTACTGATGCAGAAGGTAATGAGGTTTAAGAATTTTTCATAGGGTAAAGAGTGGACAAAAGCACATGAGTATAGTTAATTGTGGAACCATCTGGGCTTAGATGCAATAAAGTAGTTCCTAAAGGATCGATCAAAGGTGGATTGGTAGGAGCATTAGAGTCATCTGCCAAAGTTTCAATAGAGATGATATCACTATCAGTGGGACGAGGAAAATATTCCAATGCTATTTGATGGTTTAAATATGAAGCGCCAACATGCACTCTATGTGCAAGGGAAATGAGTCCACTTCGTTCAGGAAGTAAACCATGAAGACGACATGACCATCGAAGAACAAATTCATCAAGGGTGATTGTAATTAAAGTAAAATTATGTTATTACAAACACCCTAAGGCCAAAACTATGGATTCAAACGAAACAACACACACTATAAATGTCCTAAAAGATAGTACATGAAAACAAAATGCAAAGAAGCTAGCAGTGGAACAATTATACTAGCGACCTGCTTCCCAGCCCTTTTAGGTGTGAACTCAGCACAAGTGCCCTCACAAGATGTGGAAAAACCCTCAAGAGGACTGAGAGAGTATGACTAATATCTCTCCTAGGTACAAAGAAGACAACCCTAGCCTTGCACCTATGTATGAGCCCTAGAAAGGAAGGCCACTATGGTCACTACCGACAATAAAACTACATGGGGGGAGAGTCATAGGAAAAATATACATGCAAGGGTAGGAAATGTAACTCCAAAAAGGAGCCAATGTTGAAAACCCCTTGAGATTTACCTCCCAATTGGTCCCCAAGAGATAGTAACACTGTTTGTATGCGTACAAATTATGTTATATCACACCACTCGAAACTAAGAGAAATGGGTCATGTCACCCCACCTAGCCCAAGTGTGACCTCATACTTGGCCCTCTTCTGAGAAGGGCTTCCTAGACTACACTACTACAAATGGATTTTAGTCCCTACCCCAAGCTACAAAGTTGATTTTTCAGTCTTGGAGCAGTTAAATCACACTCCTATCTCCAAGACCCTAGCCTAAGCTAGTGTTGGTGTATTACCAGTGAATGTAAAGGATGAATCTAGTTAATTTGATTATCACGTTGATTTTAATGGTTGTGTTTTACACAAGCATGATGCGACGTGAAACTGAGATGGTGTATAAGACACTAGGTTGTTCACTCTAATGCATCTATATGAAATTTTCTTTTTCACTACGATGAATGCTAGCTACGAGAGGGTATGAGTTTTCAAAACACGCAAATTCCTATTATGATGCACTTTTTACTAGATTTTCCTAAATACAAAATATCCCAAGAATTTTTGAATTAGTAACCCATAAAAAATCAAAAAGGAAAACCAAAAAGTGACGAAAGGAAGTTTCCCAAGCAATAACGTAAAGCACTCCAAAACAGAAATAGAGAGGAAAATAAATCCCAATCAAAACACACTCAAAGAAATCAAATTGAAATCCAAAGTGAAACAAAAGGAAGGCAATGTCAAGGAATCTAGGGTTGCGGCACAATGGCTCAACTAGTGCCAATGTTCTACAAAGGACTAGACCAAACCCTAGAGGATAGAAGGCCTAAACAAGATCGAATGAATAGCGACACAACACAACAAAGCACACTCAAAAGAACTTGTTTAGATGACAACTTCACAACCACTATTTGAGACACAAATTATGAAAAGGTCAAAGAGATCACTCCACAAGAATGAATGAAAAATGAGAAAAAACCACAAAATATGAAGGAAAAATGTAAATCGAGTCTAAACAGATGCTGAATACAACTAACCAAATATGATAATGAAATCTAGAGGCACAAATCAAACCTCAATCCAAGGAACCCAATAAAGACTCAAGGACCTATTTGAACAATGATGAGCAATGGAAGAACTTAAACAAACTCATCGAAATGGATCAGAATAGAGAAATACAATAGTTGATTAGCTACAAAAAATGATAAACCAAACACGTTTCTAATGGATCGGCAAGAAATGGAAATATCAATGCCTAATAAAAGAAAAAAACTCCTCCAAAGATGAAACTAACCAATTCAAAGAAAATCTAGTGAAAAAAAGCACATATAGACCAAATTCAACAAGCAAATAGGAGGCCCAAACTAGATAAAGGTAAAAACAAAAGTTTCAGGCAGAGAGAAAGGATTTTTCTAAGTCTAAGAACCCTAGATGCATGCACATAACTTCCTAGAAGGTTTCGACCACAGGAACAGGCTTGCAACCCAGTGGCTAAGGATCCATGGACATAGGAAAAGGAAAGTAAGGTAGCAACTAGGGAAAAAATGAAACTAGTGAACTTCAATTGGCCATAAAATCCTCACATGAAGTCCACTTTTAGTGATTTGTTTTTTGGATGAAATTCCTAGAGGAATCTAGATATATGATCAATTAAATCAATTTATGTACTAAAAATTCCAGAATTTTATTCTAAATGCACGATCTATTATTCTATTGTATAAAAAAAATAAAAAAAATCTCAAGATCTAATATCAATTTAGATCTCAAACAAATAAAATCAATGGAGACCAAAATGAATTAAAAAAACTATAGAGAATTCAATGGGAGACCAAGCAAGAGAGAAATTCATCAAAGTTAGAAGCAAAGTGGACATAAATCAAGTATGCTCTCATTGAAATAACTCGTTTTGTTGCATGTAAATTTGAATAGAGTTGTTTCTCCGTGATCTCATGTCTAATCATATTACCAGACAGAAGAAACCAAGACCAATAAAACCATAAATAAATCTCAATCTCAAATTATTAACCCTACAGGATGCAACCAGTTATATGATATAAAGAGATGAGATCACACATAGCCTCGTCGTAGTTTTGGGTAGGTTTTTGAGTCTGATGCAGATCTTGCACTCCACTAGAGAAATATATCATGTTAACACCCGATCTCTTATCCCTAAACACAATCAAAACCAAACAAAAACGATAGGTGATCTTCCTCGAAAGATTGTTAGATAAAAAGAAATAAGAAATGACTATAATATCTCCTGAATATACAATCACAGAAGGGAAGGAACATGAATTTTCATTAATCATATAATGAATATTGTTAGTGTCAGTATTTTCATTCTTCCACCAGTGATCAAATGTGATCTTACAAGGTTTTGTTAGGGGTTTTGAGTTAAATTTTTGTCATTCATCAAATCTTCAAGATAAAAAATTTGTCACTGATTAGGGTATTTAGGTCATTACTACTCCTTTCACCTCTATGGTCAATGGAAATCATCATGGTCAAGTAATTCATTGTTGAAATATTCCCATACTCATCATGGTCATCATTCAAATCATTCTTCCATGTTGTGTCATCATTAGGTCATGGCGTCTGTTACGGTCCGATATTTTATAGGATCTCAAGGTGATTGAGTATGTCATTATTTGTAATTTTACCTTGTAAATTATTTTCAATTTGCAAATGATTTCCAAAAAAGGTATATATAAAAATAAAATCAAAAGAGGGTATGCCAAAAATAAAATGAAAAAAAGAAAAAATTCAAAAAGAGAATAAAACTGCAGAAAAGAAAAAGAAAAATAATACTAAAAGTGCTGCAAATTCAAATGCCACTACTATTAAATTAGTTTCCTTCATGTTAAAAATTCATTAAGATTGTGTGCAGCTTGTATAAAATTCCACAATGCCTAGATTTTGTTCCAATCATACAACTTAATCATGATGGAACAATTGTGAATTTCATGTCGAATAGGTTAGTGAATAAATATTTTTCAAACAATTTAATCTTGACAAATCAGTAGTTAGGTAGAAAATGAGACTAATTCAACAGTTTAACATGAACCAATAGAAGAAATAAGTGATAGAGGAGGTTAGATTGTTATAAAAAAAGGATATGTGGGTTTGATAGCTCAAATGCACCCTAAGGACATAGGATGAAAAAATGTTAGATTAGAAAAAAGAATTCAAAATGAAAGGGTGGGTAGAAATTGAATTATTTCAAAAGCATGAAAATTTTTATCCTAAGTTTTTATACTAACAAAGTTATTTCATGCGCAGGAGAAGGCAAGGAATAAAAGTTTATCCTAAGTTTAAACATGCTTAGGTGTATCAATATAAGGTTTGGACATGATTATCCCCTTATCTTAAGTTTTCACCTTTTATCAATACCCTCACTACCTGACAACAGGTCTCATCAAACTCCACTGATGCACGATTAAATCTCCTCCATCTATTCCATCATCCATTTCCCCGCACATCCATCTGAAAACCCATATCATTTTTTGGCACCCCCTCTCTATCTGAAATTTACTATCAGGGGGGGGGGGGGGTGCAAAAATATGTGGTTTTGTGTTTCGGGCCCTTACTGACATGGCACCCTCTCCTCATTTCACACCCCCCCGGTCGGAACCACTTACTGCTTTAGAGCGCCTCCAAAAAGTAGTTTTCCTCGCTATGTGAAAACCATAAATCTACCTGTTGAATGCCAGTCATGTCACACCACCTGGACTATACTATTGCCAATTAAAACTCTTCCCTTGGTGATACAACTATTGATGAATTTAATTCATCTCTAACCATTAATCTAACGGATCTATGCGACCATCAATGGGAAAACAACCCATATATTTATAAATTCATGTCTAATAAACACTTAACCTGTTACCTTATCATTTTCTCTTCTCTGTATATGTCTGTTGCAGGTTGACAAAGCACCTAAAAGGCCAATCTGATCACTATCAATTTACTCTCTACAACTATCACCATTCCTTCCTCATTATAAAGGTTTTACTCAGTCCTGGTCTCCATTTGTCTTAATAGAAACCCTCATTCACCATCAAACCATAGTTCATCATGCCTCCCAAGAAGCAAAGCTAGGGGGAGTCTGTGAATCCACTGCTCCATCCCTCAATTTACCTTGGTCACATACCTTTGGCGGACAGGGATTACAAAATCCAGGAAACCCTGTGTGAGTTATAATTATTTGAAATGTATTGCTAGCTTGAAGACAAATTCATTGACAAGACAGATGACCTTGGATTGTGGGAATCCAATTTTCCCCATTATATCTTTCCCCACACCCACAGTACCCCTGAGTTCATCAGGAAGTGTCAAGATTGTTATTTACCTAGTCAGAGAGCTACTATCTCCCCTTCATCAGAGATTCTAATCACCATAACTTCCCAAGACATAGAACAAATGATACACGCCCCTGTCAGAGAGAACGTCACTCCTTTTTCTCAAGTAGCAGTCATTAAATTATATTAGAAGCTACACTTTGCAAAAAGGGCTAAAAACCTTGAGCTTTTTCTAGCTAAAGATGCCCAACTACCTAAGAAGAACCCTCCCTATCCATCTTCCAATTTATTTGAGAGAACTAAGCAGATAATTACAACCATCTCCTACCTCCTTGGTTATTACTCAGATCAGTGGGTAGATGAGGCTATTAAAGGATTCCTTTCCATTTTCTCCATATATTCCAAGCCTTCTGTTTTATTCAATTTCATCTAGTTCCTTGCAAAATCCATTCATGAACAATTTTTCAAATTCAAAACTGAGGAGGTATTTAAATATGCCTCTGCTTTGGTATATTTGTTGTATATTTTCAGGGATACAGGTTCAATTTTTCATTGGAGAAGTTGGATGATGATGGAAATCAACAATCTGTCATCTTTTGGATTGCAATGGTAATGAGGGATCAGGAAGAATACTCATACAAATAGTTCATAGAATTGTTTGTACATCTACCACTTAGTCTTCTCAGCAGCAATTCAGAGCCAAGAATCAGTGAAGAAATCAGGAAAATCTTGTAGTTGCCACACCAAGCTAAAACATGATACTAGTACCTTTACCAGAATTACACAGAGCTAAGGATTTATGGATGTGAGCTTACCCCATATAAGCTCCCAAAATTCCTCCCAATGAGGATTTTTGCTCTAGAATACATTAGGAAAGTGCTTAATACCGATGAGGTCCATTTTGTGTCTGCCAAAAATAAATCTCAATTGAGGATTAAAACATAGATAGGACATTTCATTTGTAACAACAGAACAGCAGGGAAGGAAGAAGACGGATTATTGAAATAAATGTAATTCAGCCTTACCTTTACATGGTCATATGATCCAATTTCTAAGCTAAGGGTATAGAACAAATCTACACCTTATATTCATACCCAGAGACCAGATATTGAGAAATACATGAACCAACTAGAGTGGAATGAGAATACTCTACAAGAATTTGATGAAAAATTGGTGTCAACTTTAACATCACAAACTTCTGTCCCACAAGAGAAAGTAGGAAAAAGAATCAGAGAAGAAGGGTCACCTTCAGTGACTGACACTTCCAGCAAGGAGTTCAAAATTATGTACAAAAAGAGGGTTAAGCTCAATCCCAAGGTAAATCCAGGCGAGGACTCAAAGCAGGAAGTTATTATCATCAACAAAGAGACACCTACTTCCTCACAAGTAGGTGAACAATAGTCTCTCCTACCACCTCTAGTGCTTCAAGGGATCAACATCAAGCTATTCAAACCAACACAGTTGTTACAGTAGGGAAAGAGGAGACCATTTTTGATACATTTAGGGAGATTAAATTGAAAAATGAAGTTTTGAATACCAATACATATAATCATTTATGGAAGCAAACTTCTAGCTCTCAGAGTAGACTGATGTGAGCCTTGACTTAGAGAAAGGAAATATGTAGATGGATTTCCTTCAAGCCAGATTCCTTAGCACAAGACAAAAATAGATTATAAAATTATTTCATTTGAATTTTATATTAAATACATACATCCCATTAATCAAATGGAGATGCACAAGTAGATAGGTGAAATTATTTCATCCACACTCACCAACACTACTATGAGTTTGCACAAATTGCAGGTATCTTTAGCTAATATCTAGTCACATCTCAAGATGGAAAACATATCTTATTTGGCTAAATATTCAAGGATTAAGTCTTTGGAAGACTTAGTAATCAATATTGGATATGATCCCTCCAATATCAAAGATGTAGAAGAGGTGATTAGAAAACAATTGCTGACATAGCAGCATTAAGGAAGTAGCTAAAATTGCCATCTATAGAGGACCCTTTGGCCAAAGACATTGAAGAGACATAGTCCCATAAATTAGACATGATGAAGCTCATCATGGATCAAAATTCTCAGCTAAGGAAAATTGAAGTAGAGACAGAAAATATGATAAAGGAAAATAGCAGGATGTCAAGCTATCATTGGTCCCTCTGAAGGTTGTACCCCTTACAGTTATTCCTACAGCCACTCCTTCTACAACAAGCAAAATGGATGGATCTGAGAAGCTCACTAAAGTAGTGCATAATCTATCAATACAAATAGAAGAGATAAATAAGCTTCATGACCAAGTGAAATTGTTATGTGATCATAAGTCAAGGAGTAATAGCTCACATGCAGCTAAATCCTATAGAGCACAGAAGTTAATAGAAAGGTTGTAGAAGTCTGAGAGGGTGTCATATATTGGAAATACCTTGGGCCAAGTCAAAGAGATAATTTGGATAGAGATAATTGAGTCCATCAGTGAAATCTACCCTTGCATACAAATCATATTTCAGCAAAAGGAGTTGATAGAGAAAGCGAATGATGCCATTACAAAAATCAAGGAAGAACTTGGAGATAAGCCAACCACTACTAACAAAATTATTATGTTCTTAAATTCCAAGAACAAGTATGAGTTGGAGGATTTGGGAGTGGATGAAAAAATTGCAACGATATTGGAAGTAAAGAAGGTACTTACAAAGAGAAACCTTATTGTACAACAGGAGGAAAAATGTCACAACTTAGAAATAGTTGCAAACATATTTTCCAGTAGGACTGAACCTTTAACTCAGAAAGGTATTCTGTCACTTTTTGTAATCAATAAAAAAATAATGCACATACAATATTATGCAAAGAAGTTGGAGGAGACTTTTGGGGACACAACTAAATTTTCAAACATCAAAGGCACTATGACAAGGAAAGCATTCTTGGAGGCGTTAACTCATGACGGTTTCATCCAGCATGAGATAAACCAAATTTTTGTGGTAAAACTTACTTTTTCTAAGTATAAAAAGGTGGATGAAATCTACAGGAGGGTCATCAAGTTAACTATCCCAGATGAAGAGTGATGTGATAAGTTAACTGAGTTCTGGGAGTAAAATGTAACAAAGAGTAATCATCTACAACTAGCTCATAGGACAACACATTAGACAACATTACAGCCAGCACATCCTACGAATAGGATTACTCATCAAATGATTACTTGAAAACAGTGACAGAAAGCAAGATCACCCACATCGAGCCTATTTTTGTAACAATTTTTATTGTTAGATTTAGGCTAATAATACACTGTATGTTGAGACAACATTTATCTTAATTTTTTTTGTAAATTTCAGTATAAATATTTCATTGTTTGAAGAACTAGAGGTTGATTTCTAAACATATTTTTCCTACTACGCAATTGTAAATTCCAAGTTTTGTTGGAGAATCCATAATACAAGGAATTATTTCAGGATTCATGTGGTGTAATTACTGGTGAAGTGTTTCTATTGTTTCTGTGTTTTCCACTGTTATTTCCTTTCTCTGTTTAT
This sequence comes from Pinus albicaulis, assembly GCA_034641835.2. Classification (NCBI taxonomy): domain Eukaryota; kingdom Viridiplantae; phylum Streptophyta; class Pinopsida; order Pinales; family Pinaceae; genus Pinus; species Pinus albicaulis. The sequence continues at coordinate 1,119,968,612 of CM076583.1, read as the reverse complement.
CGAAATCCTTAATTGTAAAACATAAAGTGTGATGGATATGACATGTTATTTAAAGCACCTTATTCTGGCTACTTTTACAATTCAATTTTTTTCTACTTGAAGTCAGATTGAAAAATACCTAAATAATTTTTAGTCTCACATGATAATCACTCTTCTTCCATATCCATTCATTTAAAAATCTTAAAAAGAATCTAGTAAATACAACCTAGATTTCCCTCTTAGAACTCTTTTAAAAATTGATGCAAAGTCTAGTTTTATGTTTTGACTCCATTTTGCAATAGGAAAATAAAGATTTAATCAACCAAATTAATCAAAATCAAACAATCATGAAGCACAGTCACAAATAGCCTAATACGTATTCAAAGAAAATTTAAATATTAAAGAGAGATACTTCTCTGAAGCTGACAGGGCTAGATCCAAGCTTCCAAAGTGGTTTTGATGCTGTCTTCTATGATTTATTCACCCAATCTTAGAAATTACAGAACGGATTTATCAAGGGCAGAGAGGGATCAAATATCTCAAGGTGGAAACCTCTTTTTTGAGTGACAAATGTGAGGAAAGGTTTTTACCTTGAGAGATTTGATCCCTCTCCGCCCTTGATAAATCCGGAGTTAAGATGGATTTAAGGTGATTTTTTTCATGTGCGGCCAAGGAAAATCTATCGAACATATGATTAATTTTATCAATAATATGTAAATACATCTGATATAAATATAATCATTTTATATATGCTAAATATGTTTGTTATTTATCTAGTCATTTTCATTTTAAAATTTTCTTAGTTACCTCATTTTGTTGAGATGATAAATATTGTTAATAACTTTCATGATGAAAAATGATTAAATAAAAATTTTGAATGCAAAGTGACAATGTAATAGTTTTGAATGATAGAAAATGTGAATAATAAAAACAAAATCAATTACAAATAGTCTTCATTGTGATTAATCTAAAACTATTTTATTCTACTATTCTTATTGTCACCCTTGTTATTTTTGTCATCTTTTCATATAGATTATATGGAAAGGATAGTTGAAATCGTAAATCATTTAAATATTTAGCTCGAACTATTGTACTAAACATCATACACTGTCTCTCTTGCTCTTTTTAATAGGTTGAATTACTATAATGCAAAAATAAATGTACATTGTCAATAATTTTGTGTGCTTACACTAAAATCAACACACATTGTTAATCGAATCACTTTAAAATTAATGTACCATAAATGTACATCCAATTACATCAAATCATAAATCAACTTCTACGCCGAAATCAATGCATCTAATGAAAATAATCAAATAATATTAAAAAATAACATCTACACTGAAGTCAATGCATCTAATTCAGGTAATCAAATAGGATTAACGAAATCAACGTCTACACTGAAATCAAATTATCTAGTGCATGTAAGCAAATAAGATTTGAAACCAACCTTTACACTGAAATCAATGCATCTAGTGCAAGCAACCAAATAGGATTAGAAATCACCATCTACACTGAAATCAATGAATTTAGTGGAAGAAATAAAATAGCATTAGAAATAATCTACATTTAAATCAATGCATATAGTGCAATCAGTCAAACATAATTAGAAATCAATATCTACGCTGAAATTAATGCATCTAGTGCAATCAATCAAACATGATAAGAAATCACCATCTACACTAAAATCAATGCATTTAGTGTGACCAATCATATAGGATTATAAATCATCTACATTGAAATCATTGCATCTAGTGCAAGCAATTAAATATAATTAGAAATAAACATCTACAATAAAATCAATGCATCTAGTGCCAGAAATAAAATAGGATTAGAAATCACCATCTACACTAAAGTCAATGCATCTACTGCAACAAATTTTCTTCCCCCTTCCCCACCTTGAACTACATCTCTCTTTCCCTCCCTATCTCCACTCTCTCACATCCTCCCTCTTCCTTCCTCTCTCTCCATTTCTCTCCCACATCTCTATCTCTCTCTCTCTTAAGCCTCCAACTCTGTTACTATATCCCTCCCTCTCTCCTTCTCTCCTTCTGTTATGTAGATAAATCCCTCTTATGGACAAGAGTGATCTCCTTGGTATTCTATGAATAGCTAGAAACAAACATCCATTTGTAAATCGTTTTCTCTATATCATTTGCAATTCATAATTATTATAAACAAATAAAGAGGACATGCCCCTACTTTGAAATCCAACGTTTGGTGCAGTCTTGTATCCAGTCGCTCCAAAGAGGCTTCTTTATTAAGTAGAGCCTGCAATCAAAGATAGACAAAATAATTAAAACCACCTGCAACATATAATAATTAAGAACAACTAATCTGACTTAGTGATCAAGGAATCTAAGTATTGAATTTTTCAAATAAGCACAAGAAAAAATCAATGAGAAAAGGAGATTCATATGTATTATCTTGAATGAAAAAAGTAATTTTACAACATGATGCCTTGATGTCGTACAAGTTCCTCCCAGGGTCCTGAACAATCGTTCCTCCTTCAGTTTGACAAGCCTTCCTATCTTTGAAACAACATGGAGTTATGGACTGTTGGAAGGGGGCTCCCTGACCTATGTTTTTGGTATAATTTTGTAATAGTTGGTCTTGCATAGGGGTTTTGGGGAGGGTCAAAGCCCCAATGTTTTGTAATGGGTTAAAGGGTAAATCTAGGGTCCACAAACCACATTTTGTGGACAATAGGATAGAAAAGGTCGCGATGATATAAATAGATAGATAATTGGGTCTAGGAAAGAATGAAGAAGCAAGAATGATGCTATGTGCGAATTGCTGAGATCTGTTTTGGTTAGTTTTGGGTAAGGACTCCTACTGGTTGTGTGCGCGGAGATCCTCAATCTTGCTGTGTGTGGACCCTGCTGGCTTTGTGCATGGGTTGTGTTTTGGGTTGTAATTGGTTTTCTGGATACTAATGCATGAAGAATATATTTGAAGCATATTTATGGTATCTGGATTGATCGTGTTTATTACTGAAGTGAATCTGTGATATTCATTTAAGCTGTGAATGTACCTGTGATCTAAGAATTAGCTGCAATCATAATGTTTTGTGATGGTATTTTCTGATCTTCACGTGGATGCGAATGTATTGATTAGATATGTTAGTGATAGTAGCTTTTTTATGGTTATGTGATGACTATAATGTTAATATATTGTGAATAGACTCATTTTGTGCAAACCTTATAATTTGCAACAAAGATCTGACATAAATTACCTACTCCCTCCCAGGGTGCCAAAACCTGGTTCCAGCAACCTCCCATACTACTTTGGGTGAGACCTTGGCCTGCAAAAGTAGGTCATTCCCAAAAGGGCCAGTAGTATAGGGGTTTTTTGGCAAACCTTAACCTTCGAACTTGGGTTAGGACCCCTCAAGCCAACAAATGGTTCCATTGTCGGGACCAGGAGCATTTTGAGAGAGATATCGAGTAATGCCTGAGGTCGTTGGAGACCTAAGAAGTTGGAACTTGAAGACTGGTTTGAAAGACAGATTCAAGAATTAGTTGTAAAGGAGAATCACAGCATGAAGTTGACATCTAAGAAGTAGAAGAACAATTAGATCTTCACCGAAGTCTATGAAATTTTCTTTGTAACCTTTGTGCACAAGCTTCAGGAGTGGTTAACAAGGCTCGTAGAATTCCACACATGTTGGAAGGATGATCAGGTTACGTAGAAGACACCGGAATTGATTCAACAGTTGGAGAATTTTGACAATACGATCACCCATACGGTAAATCATTGGGTGGATAGCGTTCTGGGAGGGTTCGTAATAGAATTAGTAGTCGATCAGTTCATATCCTATTCTGAGGTAGAGCAGAAGTTATTCAAAGGTTTTTGGGGTAAGTTCTTGCGAATATTTCCATTGTTAATTAAAATATTACAGTGCAAAAAGGGCATTCTTTACAGCAACACCAAATGAATTACCTCTGATAAGAGAGAGAAAACAAAAAAAAGTGGGAAGTACTACCAAACTAACCGAGAAGGGGATAGATCCATCTACAGTCCACTAAGAGAATCGGTTGTGAACGCAAGAAATAGTCCTCCAGCCACACTACCTTCAAGTCAGCATAAGGGTAAGAAATCTCCCGCACCTCTACCACCACTAGAAGAAGATATAGCCACACACATGAAGATACCCACCTTCAAGGGTGTAGGAGATGAAGATATGGACCGATTTTGGTTTGTAGTAGAATCAGTATGGATTGCGCAGAATGTGCCTACCGATGCTATAAAGAGAGCGCAGCTATCCCTTGCATATGAAGGAAGGGCCTTGGACTGGTATATGGGGTACGTAGGCCAGCATGTGGATCCGTCTATTGAAGAGATCAAGAATGATTTAAAACAACAGTTCTGAAAGCCTAAGTCCTACTCGCAGTTAGTAACTAACTTGAAATATTTTAAACAGGGACCCACTGAGTCAGTAAGGGAGGCTGATCGACTGTTAAATGAGGTTATTAGAGATGGGGAATTCCAGTATGATGATAGAAAACACAAGGAATGGTTCATCGCCATGCTATTACCTCACCTACCTGGACCTATTGGTCAGCAAGTGATTAAGACACAAGAGAAAGCCTTGGAGATTGCTATGAAGCTAGAAGCTGCACCAAGAGATGATACCTAGTTTGGGGTACAGCAGATCCAATGAAAGCTGGAGGAAATGAACCTCGAAATAGATAATCTATGGAAAGAACAAGGAAAATAACCTAGCCCAAACATATGGTGCATAAGATGCAGGGTGTTTGTCCACACCAAGTATCAGTGCCCTCTTCTGGAGGACTACATGCAGGCTGGGTGACCCAGCCCATTGCACCCTAAAGAGGTTGTGGGGCCAAGTGGTCTGAAGTTATGGTGCATTGATCGTCACGTTGTCGAACTACATGATACCAACCACTTTCCCCGTCTTGGTGTTTATGTTCCAGAATTGAAGCAAAAATGGTGCTCCTTCTGCTCATCTGTGGGACATGACGAACATAACTGTCAGACATATGACTTAATGATAGACCGAGGAAACTTATATAGGGTGCAGGCTAACACTTCTTCACCACTATCTCCTTCAGGTAGAGGAGGCTCCCCAACAAGATACAGGGGAGGGGGAAGGGGTGGAGGCATAGGTGGGGGAAGAGGGTACCTAATCTATTAAAACTATGGAGAAATAGGGCACTTCGCAAGGGACTATCCAAACCCTGCACAATAATTTTGCTGATATTGTAGAAGTTTGGATCACGTGAACGAAGATTGCCCAGTACTAATAGAAAAAATTCAGAAAAAACAATAGACAACAATGCAAAATGTGTAGAGGGTTAAGGCAAAACCGCACGATGAGGGACCAAGTATTAATGTCATCATGCACAATGACATGGCTACGGGAGGAGTTGAGGAGGAAGTTGCGGCTGAACCCCTTATCCGGAAAGTTTCTATCAAACAAAAAAGCTTGGACCTACAGAAGTCATCTACCTCCGAGGCTCCAACAAACCTAAGAGTGAAAGACAAAGTTAAACCATTACTACAAGCATGTATGAAGCTATTACGCAACCAAAAGGTAGTAGAAAATATTCAAACACTGATAGACAGCTGCGAGGAAATAAATGACCCTCCTATATAGGTTAGATATGTTCACAAGATGTACAAGCACAACAAGCATAGTAGGTGGGAAATGCAGCTAACAGCAGAGATCGGTGACTATGAAATGGATCGGGTCATTTTGGATCTGGGATCTAATGCGAACATCCTACCCAAGCAGATATGGTAGAGGATGGGTGAACCTATGTTGGAATGGTATACTATATAGTTGCGCATGGCTAACTAATAGAAGATCATACCGTTGGGGAGGCTATCAAAGATTATGGTAGATATCGCAGGAGTTAAGGGATGCACAAAATTTGATGTAATTCATACTGTGGAAGATGCAGTCCCTTATCTTGCACCCCTAGGGCTGGATTGGGAAATAGACATGGGAGGTATTATCAACTTAATCAAAAGAAGCATGGTTTTTGATAATGAGGGTAGGAGAGTGATAGTCCCTCTCAACCCTGCGGAAGGAGAACGATATATAGAACTAGTGCGCGAAGGAGATGATGTAGATCATATTTATAAACTCACCACCTGACACAAGGATTGGATTAATCCTATAGCTGATGGTGTGCTTTTCTAGGAGAAAGACAATGAATGCCTCTCTGAATCCGATGGGGAGATAAAAAATTCGTAGAATCGGTTACATGATGTATCTGCAATGTGATGCCTTAGGATCATGAAGAGCTTCTGGTGTATCTCCTCAGAGGTAAGAGAAATACCCTACTTTCATGGTTCTAGTAGTATTAAGGATTTTTTGCAAACATTCCAGCTGAAGTTCCAAGGGAGCGAAGAATGTGGGCACTTAACCTAGCCATGCACGCAAAACCTGCGCGGTGGTGGGAAACTCATAAGCGGGCATTCCAAGATTGGGAGGAATGCCGTGAGATGACGATTCTACAATTCGAACCCCCAGTTCACCTATGCATGGAGACTTTCCTTGGCCAAGGAGACCTGTGCAGGCATGTGGCCACATGGATGTAGGTATGGAGTGAAAGGACCATGGATGAATGGATCCATCTGTTTATTCATGCCTTGGGGCCAATTCCTACTGCATGGTATCTGGACGCAGAACTACATCAACATACCTGCCACTAGGAAACCATGAAGGATGATTTCATGTGGATGTTTGGGTTGATAGGCAGAACTGAGGCATTGGATAAAGCTTTACAAGACATTGATGCCTTGGTATTTGATGAATCGCGCCCTCGTATGTAGTGTGGGGCACCAGCCTTGGATACGCATATGCAGGATATTGTCAACTGCCACAATATATCAATGGAGGAATGCGATGAAGACCCGCGAAATGTCACTATCCCAGAGTCGGAGGGAGAGCGCGCAGTTGCTGGACCCTCGTTGTAGACTGTTGATGTGACCAAGCCTCTTAAGCTAAGGGAAGTCAACATTGGAACAAAGGAGCAACCTAAGCTAGCTAAAATTTGGAACTACTGGGATGATGATACTGTTGGGAAAGTCACGGAACTCCTCATAGAATACGAGGACCTATTTCCTACAAAATTCTTGGAACTCAAAGGGATTACATGGGGACCTATGGGTCATGCACATCACTTTAAAACCAGATGTGTGCCTTGTTAAACAGTGCCCTTATCGATTGAACCCCAAGTATAAGCAAAAAATCAAGGAAGAAATTGACAAAATGATAGCTGCAGGTATCATTGAACTGGTAGAACAGTCCAATTGGGTAAGCCATATGGTGGTCTAGGAGAGAAATACAAAAGGAGAAATAAGAATCTGTGTTGATCTGCGCAAACTGAATGATGTCTGCTTTCATGATCCCTTCCCTACGCCATTTTTTGATGAAATTATTGATAGCGTGGGAGGGACGGAAGAATGATCATTCACTGACAAGTTCTTAGGCTACCATCAGATCAGGATCGCACCTGAAGATCGCAGCAAAACTACGTTCACCATTGAATGGGGATCCTTCTTGTTACACCATTTTTTTGGTCATCTAACTCATTATCATTAGATGAACCCAAGTACACCATGTAAGACCAATTTTACCCCAAGTAAAATTTATTTCACCATATAAAATAACATTTGTCCATATTTCCTGGTCATATTTAATCCAAAACAAGGAAATTAATTAAATAAATCATTATTTATTTAATTATTTCCTAAGAATAAGTTATTTAAATCATTATTTAAATAATATTCTTAGTTAAATTTGACTAAATCATTCATAAATAATCAAATAAACCATTATTTATTTAATTATATTCCCATCATTTCCCTAAAATGATAAATAAATCATTTATTTATTTATTATTTACAAATAAAGGAATTGACCCAAGTCAAGAACCCTTTTCCCTCCAACAAATATAATAAAATATTCCTAAAAGGTGCTTCTAGAATTCGATTAATAATATTTTATTCATGCACCGAGTTCTAGACTACCCCAATATTTTGTTATAAATAGAAGGGTTTTTCCCATTCATTAATCAACTTCATTGCATTAGATCACTCTAGATCTACTCTTCGTCACCATTTTCCATTTTGCTTTGTGAACTCCCATTGAGTTCTATGTCTGTTTTTCTACACCACTAAGAGAGAGGAATGTTAGATATGAAACACTGAGGACTTTCAAGAACCCATCCCACTGAGGAGAACCGGGAAACACCTTTCTTGTTTTCCTCTCAGGTGCCCCATTCTTTAATACAATATAAAATTCTTTTATAAACATTATTTCTTGTCTTGTCCATTGAATGCATGGAGCCATGTGATATTTTATCTGCTTAATATATTTTATGCTTTGATCTGAATTTGTGCAGCAAACTTAAATATATTTTGCAGCCATTATCGATGTTAGGGCTATTTGTTATGCGTAGCTAAAGTGATCTTTTACGACGAAAGATTCATACTAACACTTCTAGTACATGGTCATGCTGTTTGGGCTAAAAAATGCCCCTTCCATCTTTTCGCGAGTGGTGGTCGCAGTATTGAAGGAGCTCATCCACAGGTTCTTGGAGGTGTATTTTGATGATTGGATAGTGTTTGGTTTGGTAAATAATCACATCTCGAACCTGTGCATGATGTTAGGTGCCTGTAGGAAGCACCAAATTTCCCTGAATATTAAGAAGTGCATATTTTGTGTACCTTTTAGGATCTTGCTAGGCCACATAGTTTGTCAGCAGGGACTGATGGTTGACCCCGCTAAGGTCGTACTTATCATCAACCTAGTAGTCCCTACAACTGAGAAACAACTACGCTCTATCCTTGGACATACATGCTACTATAGGAAGTTCATTCAAGGGTACGCACTAATCATAGCACCCACGGAGAAGTTGCTAAAGAAGGATGTTTCGTTTATTTGGGATGCAGAGTGTCGGAAGAGCTTTGAGCTACTCAAGGAGAAGATAGTCTCTTCACCTATCCTCATATTCCCTAATTGGGCGAAGGTTTTCCATGTGCATGTAGATGCTTCAGGGATCACCCTGGGAACTGTCCTTACGTAGCCTGGGGAAGGAGACATCGACCATCCAATTGCATTTTCTAGTAGAAAAATATCTAGTGTGGAGCGCAACTAATCCACTACTGAGTGCTAGGGGTTGACCATGGCATACACCCTGCAGAAATACCAACATTATCTGTTATGAGGGAAATTAAATATTTTTTACAGATCACTCGACTTTGAAGTACCTAGTGAATAATCTTGTGTTGGGGGGGGGGGGGGAAGATATTCCGATGGCTATTGATATTTCAAGAATATGATTTTTAGGTCATCGTGAAGCCGAGGAAATTAAACGTCAGGCTAGACCACTTATCCTGAATCAAAAGTGGTGAAGAACCGACCAATCTAAAAGAAGGAATGCTTGATACACAACTGTTTGCTAATAAGATGATTGATGCGCACTTCACCGACATCATTCGCATCTTAACTACGGGGATGGTGCCTGTAGATTATTCGATACAAAAGAAGAAAGAGATGGTAACCCGCACAATGGACTTTACCATCATAACGTGCCACTCGTATAAGTTGGGGGCTGATGAGGTGCTGCAAAGATATGTTTCGGAGCATGAAATACAAGCCATATTAGAAGAATACCACGGGGGCACAGGAGGAGGTCATTATGCAGGGAAAGCGACAGTGCAGAAGATCTTGAGAGCTATGATATGGTGGCCCACACTACATAGCGACTCTCACAACTATTGCAAAGCCTGCGACACATGCCAAAGGACAGGAAAACCGTCATGCAGAGACAAAATTACCCTACAACCGGAGATGGCCCTGCAAGCCTTTGAAAAGTGGGCCATAGTATTCGTTGGGCCCATTAACCCGCCCGGGAAGAAGACAGGTGCATGTTACGTCATCACTGCAACTAATTATGTAACCAGATGGGCCGAAGCAGAAACTGTGAAGGATTGTACTACCGATACCATAATGAACTTTATTTTTGAATATATTCTAACTAGGTTTGGATGTCCAAAGATCTTGATGAGTGATACAGGTACGCATTTTGTAAATGAAACAATATAGGCCTTGAATGAAGAATTTCATATCCACCACGCAAAAATCACCCTGTATCACCCATAGGCAAATGGAGTTGTAGAAGCTTTTAATAAAATCTTGGAACAAGCATTGACCAAGGTTTGTAATGTTGATCGAAGTGACTTGGACGTGTGCATCTCGTCAGTCCTTTGGGCCTATCCAACCACCTTCAAGAAACTGACTGGAAAAACACTGTTTCAAATGGTTTATAGATAGGAGGCCATTATGCCTATGGAATATATTGTTCAAAGCCTGCACACCACAGGCTTTACAAACATGGAGGATCTTGCTATCATGTAGGAGTGTTTAGTGCAGCTCATGGCCTTGGAGGAAGAAAGGTTCATTTCTAACTTCTATCAACAAGTTCAGAAGGCCCGGGAAAAAGAATGGCATGATCGACATATTCGGCAAAAGATCTTTGTGGAGGGAGAATTGGTCCTGTTATACGATAGCTAGTTTGCGAAGCACCCAGGCAAGTTCCTTCAGCACTGGATGGGTCACTATATGGTAAAGGAAATTACTGATGGAGGAGTTTTCCAGTTAGCCACACTGCGTGGTGATATGGTACTAGGATATGTCAATGGTAGCCAACTCAAACCATAATGAATCAAATGAGTATATGGCCAGAATAGCTGTATGGGGCGAAATACGCAAGCAGTGGGACAAACGCAGGCAGGACCGTGGTACGTGCAGGGATCGGTCGCAGTTCTAGAAACCAGAGTAGGTGCGATTACAGTGCATGGGTAATACACAACTGCAAAAACTAGTTGTTGGAACAATAAAACTAGGTAAAAAAAAAAAATTACCGTTGAAAGGACCAGACGATTTGTAATTAATGGGGTGATTTCCAAAGATTCTTTACCGTTTTCTTGATGGTAAGTTTCAGATAAAACTCACCCAACCATTGGTCACTACCCAAGGCTACAAAAGCAGGAGGGGAGCTCAGAAGAGGGTTCCGTGCATTCTGAACAACTTATGCCTTGCAATTTCTGGAAACTATTGTACTATGTTCATGCCTGGGCGTGCTACCCCCTCTGATAGTAGAAACATTGAGTTCATCTTCCACACAAGGATGAATGCATCCAATCCCACTGAATCTTTGCTGACTTTGGCCTCAACAGAGAAAGAATGCGATGAAGTACTGGAAGTCACCCCTGAAGTTGAGGAGGTCGTGTCCACATTGAGCAAGGGAAAGCAGGTGGAGAAAAAGAAGGGGAAGAGAAAAGTTGAGGAGAAAGGGAAAGGGAGGACTGAAAAATGGGCTAGGGTGAAGCCACGTACCTCCCCTCGAAATGTGAAATCCCTGCAAACGGTGCCCCAGGCACATTCGCCTAACCCATCAAAGAGACCTCTATCTACTCAGGAAGAGGCCCAGATCACCGAACCAATAAACTGGCTTCCACCCTATGTTAGGCCTCGCGGGCCCTCGGTGCACATGCCCAGGAATATTGATGGTATGCAAACCTATCTTCATATGCCTCTGATTCCGGGTGAGGTCCCCATAATTCCAGAATCCTTTGGCAAGCTCCACACAATCAAATTCGACGATCATGACCTAGCTAACCTAGAGGCCTTCCCAGAATTGACACCATAATTATATCTCGAAAGGGTATTGGAGGATGACGTGTTGAAGGTAGTCCCCATGCCATGGGCAAGCGAGTTGGCTGGTTCTAGGTTATTAAATTTGCTGCGGATGCCTCACTTTGGCCACTACAATGTTATCAGCTGAATTGTGCATCAGATGCTAGCTCTGTTCCATGATGGCAGCTTGTGGATCTAGGACCTCATTCCCATAGATTCTCAACTCATTCACCTAATTACTAGTCTCCCCATGGAGGGGCTGAATCCCATGGAGTGCGTTGGCAATAAGTATGAGCAATAGATTGCTGATCAGGTGTGCGACGATTACCATGTCGAGTGAAATACTAGGGTGTTCATGATCAGTACCATCAGCGACCCCGGCGCACGCATGGGTACCTTATTGATGGCATGTAAAATGATGCGCAAGTGCCAGGTTGCCACAATCCCCACTTACGTAATTCAGTTGGCTGGCCACTGCAAGAAAGTGGTCTGCTTCAATTGGTCCCAGGTCTTGTATAATGAATTATTGGGGAATGTGCACAAGGCCCAAGATCATGAAAGGGCATTCTGCTACTCCTGGCTACTACTCCTCATCGCATTGGTTACATGGGAAGCCCCTGAAGACTCGGTCCTCCCTAAGCTTGAGCCAAATATGTGTGAGGGGGCGCGCTACACAAATTTTTGGGATTCAAAGGATGAGTAGCGCATCAAGGATAATAAGGTCTTCTCAGTCTTATTTGAGAGTGAGCTTGTAGTAGCAATCCACTCCTATCCGCGCTTGTCACTAGTGATCTATGAAAAATACAAGAGCATCACAACATTCCAAGTCATGATGCACAATGTGCAGATCCGTGGCCCTAAGGATCCAGCATGGGTATCATTGCTATACATGGTTGCTGATAAGGAGATTGACAGACTCATTGCCACTTGGCCACCACACTAGAGACTAGGCTTCAAATCAGGTACAACTGACACTGTAGGTACAAGAATCGCTACGAAAACCAACCCGCGTGATACCACCAAAAAGGTAGAAGGTCATGGAAACAACGCTCAAAAGGGTGCAGAGTAGGAGTCACAACAAGACACGGAGGGTGTGGATGCGTAGGGTACCGAATCTCCACATGGTACGAAATAGATGAACGACCCTCTCAAAGGCCAATGAAAGAAATGGCGGGCTACAAGACCTACTCGGGAGGCTGAAGTTACCTTGACAAAGGAAGATCTGGAGTATATCGCAGATGCAGTCACCCTCACCTCAGAAGATAAATTGTTGGCTTTGGAAGAGCAGCAGAAGGCCAGGGTCACTACACTTCACACTGAGCTCCATGCTCTGAAGCTCAAAACCAACACCTTGCAAACAAGCATGATTCAGACAAGGCTACCCCCAGAAACCACTAGTGAATTGATCATCACAACTGAAAGCTACCTCTTCCCCCTGCCAGGTGCAACATTCTTCTTGAGCCCATCTGCCTTAGGCGCACAAGTCCAGGCCTGTCCAAAAGTGTAATTGGATTTGGCCTGGCTTTCGCAGGAACCACAACAAGTCCTCCACACATCACCCTTCGAGGATATCCAGCATAGAGACCGTCAGGTGAATCAACATCTTAGTACAGCTAAGCATACGATTGTGGAAAAAACTGTTGAGGCATCCCAGGTGTAGGCCGCATGCACCCTTGTCACCATGCAACAAACTTGTCGCCATGCAACAAACTGAGTTGGAATGCCTAATCAGTAGGCTATGCATAGATGTAACTGAGGATATCCCGGCTGATATCGAAGCTTCTACTACCAACTAGGCCAAGATTGAAGGGCTTGTTGTATCACAAGGGCTTCTAGGACCAAAATTTAGATTGTCAAGACAGAGATGGAACAACAGCTTGCTTCCTTATAGGCCAAATTGGAGCTGGAAATGCCACCTGAAGTAAGAGCCCAGTGAGTCACGCTAGTCACAAAGGCAAACAATACTATTACATCTCAGATTTCTTAGGGCACAGATTTGTTGGAGATAGTGATGGAGATGTGGTCTAAGGTGTAGCATGCCCCTCTCCTCCATGATCTTACTCAAGAGCTGCGCTAGAAGGAGGAAGAGTTTGAACAACTCGAAGCTAGTATGTCCACTTTGATTCCAGCTCAATGACTGACATGATTGTGTACCAACCACACACTTAGATATGAAATTGAAAAGCTCCACCACAAAAATAAGGTTCTCAATGACCACGTCAAGCCTTGGGCCAATAAAGCCCTCAAGCTATCTCAGGAAGTGGATGTTGCGATTAAACAATTGAACTAGACATTGGAAAGTTTCATAGCTTCTACTGAAGGCCCAACTTCGTAGAAGTTGGTGGATATTGAACAGAACGCTGCTGCGAAGATCGAAGGAGTGCTGCCCCCACTACTTGATGCAATCAAGCAGCTTCAAGTGAATATGAAAACCCCATGGCCGCTATGACTCGGGACGAGTCACAAGATTGTGTTTGGGGCCTGTTGGAGTAGGGCTCCCTAAGCTACGTTTTTGGTATAATTTTGTAATATTTGGTCTTCCATGGGGGTTTTGGGGTGGGTCAAATCCCCAATGTTTTGTAATGGGTTAAAGAGTAAATCTAGGTTTCGCAAACCATGGTTTGCAGACCATAGGATAGCAAAGGCTGTGATGATATAAATAGATAGATAGCTGGGTCTAAGAAAGAATGAAGAATAAAGAATGATGCTACGTGCATACTGTTGAGATCTGTTTTGGGTAGTTTTGGGTAAGTAATCCTGCTGGTTGTGTGTGTGGAGATCCTCAGTCCTGCTATGTGCAGACCACGCTGGCTGTGTGCATGGGCTGTGTTTTGGGTTGTAATTGGGTTTTGGATACTAATGAAGGCAGAATATATTTTAAGTATCGTTATGGTATCTGGAATGATTTTTTTATTACTAAAGTTCATATGTGATATTTATTTAAGCTGCGAATGTACCTGTGATCAAAGAATTAGCTGCAATTATAATGTTTTGTAATGGTATTTGCTGATGCGCACATGGATGCAAATGTATTGATTAGATCTATTAGTGATAGTAGATTTGTTATAGTTATGTGCTGACTATACTATTAAGAGCTTGTGAATAGACTCATTCTTTGTGAACCTCATAAGATGCAATGAAGATCTGCCTTAAATTACCTACTCTCTCCCAGGGTGCAGAAACCTAGTTCCAACACCCTCCCAAACTACTTCGGGTGAGACCTTGGCCTGCTAATGTAGGTCATTACAAAAAGGTCCAGTAGTATAGGGGTTTTTTGGAAAACCTTAACCTTTGAACCTACGTTAGAAACCCTCAAGCCAACATGGATATAAGTGTGTGATCATTCTCATGTCAACAACAACTAGTGTAGAGAATATGTTCTCTTGAGAGTTTCTTCAACAATTACCATATACAAGGTACAATATACAACCTACCCTTGAGACTGAAACATGACCTCAATTTACAGGGAAATGGCGGTAGTTTCAGTTCCATGAAGAGGGGGATGGATTCCTCTCATGAAGCAATTTGAGCTCTATAGACCAAGGGATAAGCTCCATAAGTGGAAGGATAGAGCTCCATGAGTGGAGGGATAAAGCTCGAACTGATCGCACTTCTAGAAGCTTCCAATTGGGAGAATATTTGACCAGCTAGGCTTCTAGAGCTTACTTTTTCCTTTATTTGACTGTTTACAAGGGTCCACAGGTTTTATAAGCAGAACATGTGGGAGCTGCCACAGGCTATAGAAAAAATATCTGCGGATCCGTAGGAAAGAGCTAGGAAAAGTGCAGAGTTAGACTTTTAAGGGTTTTAATGAGCTTTCATCGAATTCGAAGAATTGGTTTAGGAACATTAGGTTTTTTCACTTCTAAGGGATCATAATATAGGTAGTGATAGACCTATATGGATAGTAAAATGTCATGGTGAAAAAATAATGTGTAATAGATTACCCCCTAAAGCGCGAAGTTTGAGGTTGTTCTGAAGAGTGAAGTGCTTTATCATTCTAAGGATTGGATTGTAGACAAGCAGGTCAAAAACCTATAAAAACATATATATATATATATATATATATATATATATATATATATATATATATATATATATATATATATATATATATATATATATATGATCACTGAGGTAGGAATTCCCATATTCAGATCAAAACTAACTAAATGTTATAGTACAAAAGTGATTTTAATCATTACATCAATATTATACATAGCATGGATGCAACCATATTTCATAAGTTGTCTATTGTATCATGAATAATAAAACTCCTCGCAGCCTGGATGGTGCAAACTAGATCCATGGTCTTGATTACAACTTCCAAAATTAGTACTATTCTACCCATGCGATTGGTTGTGTCGAAGTTGAACATGGTAGAAACCAATTGATTACCACTCAATGATGTGAACTACTAACAAGTGTGAGAGAAACCACCAGTAATTAAAATGGCTCTCAAAGTACTCAGTACAATCCATGAAGTGTGAATGAATGATTTGCAGTCGAACACTTCATGGAATCATTCGATCAAAGGTCAATGATGCAACCTGTCATCGAAGGCGAGAAACCTGCCATTAGGGCATGTAGATTCCAAGGTATTGATAGGATTCTAGATCAACTTTCTAGATGATGAGTTTTCATCGATATAAAGTGACCCGTCGTAGGATAGCCCATGACACGAAACCATTAGATCAAGTTTTGATGAAATATTTGCAAATACTGAATCAGGGATGGTCAATGCAAATGGAGACAAATGTTTCCAATGAATGGTTTATTTGAACTGTCTCTTGAACACATAATGACACTGCAGATGGCTTGGTAACAACTGACCTAAAGCTAATACCCAGAAACCAGCTAGACAAATGATTTTTCCAACGCAGGTACAAGTGTAACAAAATTGTTGTGTTGAAGAGTGGCATGCTGCTTTTTAAACAAGGGTGACAATTGGATTCTTTTTTCTCTCTTTCCCCCCCACAATTACTCGCAAGTACCTCTCTATTTTTGACAAGCTTGAGGAGGATAAAATTTTCTTGTTTGTGTAAGCTCATCCTTCAGACGAGTCCATCTTAGTATTGAAGTTGAACCATAAGAAGGATTTGTTCGGTCCTGTTGTAATCAACAGGTCCTTTACTATTAAGTTTTAAAGAGTCTAGTATAGGAGAAACTCGATGTTTTTCAGTTTTATGGAGTTAGAAGAAAAACACAAGAAAACTCCGTGGTTGTAGTTTTTCATAAATTTAGTCTCTCAAGCCTGAAAAATGATAAAATAATAAAGGAGAGAACTCTATTGACAATGATTAGTCAACGTATACCTTTTTCGTAAATAGTCCATTTCATTCCAGAAAAGGGGTAAAATTATACTCAAGGGATGACTGTTCATTTCCTTTAATGATTTCGAATAGTCAAGTACTCGGTGATATTTTCATGTTTAGAGAGTCTGAAAAGAGCTTAAAAGAGAACTCTATGGTTTCACTTTTTCATAATTTTAAAGATCCTGAAAAAGTGATAAAAGATACTGAGTTAACTGACTTTCAATTTAATTTACGAGTAGGAAAAGACGAAAAGAACTCAACATTTTCATGTGTTTTACGAGAATGAAAGATAGAAAAATAATCTCGTGATTTTCAAGTTTAATGAGTCTTGAAAATAATAACCAAAATGGACTCAATATAGGTTTCATTTTTATACAAGCTTGAAACATAGGAAAAATTATGCTTGAGAGTGGTTTCATTTTTACACAAGCTTGAAACATAGGAGAATTCTACTTGAGATAATTTTCAATGCCCCACAAGCATATCCTGCAAGAGGATATTCCCCCCAATCTTTATTTCATTCACCTAAGTGGACTACTAGTTACTAATAGGTAGATGGAATGAAGGTTCATTTACGAGATCATATGAAAGAATCGACTTGACACTTATGAGATGTAATCAAAGACTCGACTCAATTAGGAGAGGATTTGTTTCATTTTTTAGTGAGCTTGACATAGGAAAATAACTATGCTCATTGTCTGATTGATTTTTTAATGAGGTTGACATAGTAAAAGGAACTATCCTCAAGGTGAATTATTTCATTTCTTAACGAGGTTGACATAGTAAAAGAACTATCCTCATGGGAAAACTAGTTTTGTTTTTTTATGAGGTTGACACAATAACAAGAAATATCCTCGTACCAAGTGATTCATTTTTTAATGATGTTGACACATTAAAAGAACCATCCTCATAGGGATGTTGATCATGACTTCCAACCAGAGGAAACACATGTCAAGGGACACACCTCGATGATGGCTACCAAGATTTCTTCATCGGATGGAAGAACAACTCTCTGGAAGGAGCTCACATCAAGGGACTCAATAGGGATAAGAAAATCATGTTCAAATACCCCCATTGGGTTCACCATGTCAATTATCAGATCTAAGTCAAAGGAAGTCGAGAAAACAGTGAGAGGCTTTCTTGTATCAGTAACTAAAAACATGGGAGTGGTTGCCACATAATTAACCCATAGTAGGGTAGATACCACTTCTGTATAAGGAAAATTCGAGGATGTTGGATCATTGGTAGTTGATTCAAGACTAACAAATGAAAGCTGGTCAATAATTACAATGTTTCCATTGTGAGGGAAAGACATCACACAAAAAAGTGTTGATACAACAACTTTCATTGCATAGATATAGTCTCACCCAAGGAGCAAATTGAAATCTAAGGGGCCTTGAAATACCATAAGATCAATACAGATAATTTTACCTTCCAACGTAATAGGAAACCTAAAGGCTCACTAATGGTTCTGTTAATAGTGGATAGATTCTATGTAATAGGCACTATCTGAGGGTAACCCAAAGCTTGCCAAGCAGTTGAGGATAAAATACTTATAGAAGCACCTTCATCTATATTTGTGCGGCACACATTCTTACCAGAAGCCTTCACAATGATTTGGAAAGAGATGGAGGAAGGAATAGGAGGTTCTTTTAGTCTACTCCAATCAAAGGAAAAGACCTCGATACTTGGAGGGGATTCTGTAGGAATAGGGGAAATACCCCCCAGCATAGAAGAATCTGATGTAACAAGAAGAACCTGAGCGGTATGAATTTCACTCACTACAGGGAGAGTGGGATCAACCGGTTGTGAAATCAAGTCGAATACTTGATCAACTAATGGATCATCAATCTGAGTAATATGATTTTCACTCTTCAATGGAAGAGAGGGATTGACTGTACTTGGAATTAGATCAATCACTTCGTCAGTTGGTGGTAGGTTGGGAGAAATTTGACGGGAACCAATTGGAAGTTTTTGTAGTAGAAAAGTAAGGTTTTCCAACAATTTTGAGGCTTCATCCATGTGAGAGAAAATGTGAGTTTGATGACTCTTTTTTCATAACCTATAAGGAAACCTAACTTTACCCTTTTTCCCAGGAACCTAACAATCACTGGTTGATGGATCAATAGTAAGTTGATGAGATTTTTCTAACCATGATTCCAAGACCTTAGGAATACCAGTAAAATTGATAAGGAAGTGGTCACCCTTACAAATACTGCAAGAGAGTTTGGGTTTACGATGCATGGTGGAGGTTTCCCTAACACTACTAACACTTACAACCATGGTTGGGTGGTTGACTTCTTTCTTATCTTGTTTCTTCTTCTTAGCCACCTGGTTACTAGCATCGAGGCTTTTACCAAGCGAAGAAGAAGAATGGGCGGAAGAGATATTGGGCGAAGAAGGTAAAGGGTCAACATGAGGTTGGTGATGTTGAGATGGTGAACTTTATTGAGGTGAAGCACCCGGTTGAGGTGGAAAAGCTTGAGTACTCAAGGCCAATGAAGTTGAAAATAACCTTACCGGTAAACCTATGGTAAATCCAGGTAATGACAATGTAGACATATAAGGAGGACCAACATTTCCAAAGTAAGGAAAAGTACTAGGATTACCATTAAGAGGGATTCCTTGGTTGGTAAATTCCAGAACTGTTGCCATTAGTTTCAACTTCAATGAATTTTATTAACAATTCAAATTCATAATCGACACCTAAGGTCTCTAAAAAGTAAAAAAAAACAAATAAACATGCGCTATCAAATCTAGGATTCCAGCCACAC
Source organism: Pinus albicaulis (assembly GCA_034641835.2). Lineage (NCBI taxonomy): Eukaryota > Viridiplantae > Streptophyta > Pinopsida > Pinales > Pinaceae > Pinus > Pinus albicaulis. The sequence goes on along the minus strand of CM076583.1, from coordinate 1,119,948,867 downwards.
AAAAATAGTTTGTTTTCACAGTGAAATCACTAGTTAGTGATCAAAATCCCACGTCACAAAGATCAATGTGAAAAACTAGTGGTTGGAACAGCTACCCTGACAAGTTGCTTAATGAAACAGTCTATTGCAAGTACCTCCACTATGCCATCTCGAAGTGAAGTGCACCCTCCAGAAAGCCCAAGCGAGTCTAGTCATCATCTGATCCAGTTATAGTGGGACCTTCCCTCCACCGTCACGTTGGGAAAAATCCTAAATATTATGGCCACTAAGGTCACCAACTGAGACAATTGCACCTGGGGGAATATTCTACGACCAGATATACATGCAAGGGAAGAATATCAAAGCTCAATCCCCTTGAAAGCTCCTCAACATGGTAAATTTGAGGTTTGCTAACAAGTGACCCCAGGCTCCTCGACAATGGTTAATCCGAGGTTTACCATTTGTATTACATGCACATCTTCTATCTTTTCCAATGAGATAGGTATGATTACCTCACTGGTTCCGACATGATCTCGTGCTTTACTCTTTTAAGAAGAGCTTCCTAGAGTAAAATTGCAACAATTGGAATTTTTCCTACCTCAAGATGCTAACTTGTTTGTTTAGTTTCTTTGGAAAGTTAACTACAACCTATTCCAAGACACTAGCCTAAGCTAGATTGGTGGAAAGAGCCCTAGAAGATGTAAAAATTTCTAAATTAATTTTATTAATCGCTGTGTTATTTGGTTGTTATTACTCAAAAGATAAATAGATATGAAACCAATGGTGTTATGACCTGACCCGAAACTGAATGCAATAAAATATGATAATTTAATCTTTTCAATTCGATGAATCCTAGCTAAAGTAAGGAGAGAGGTTCCATTTACTTCCAACAATGCAAAGATTGATCAATAAGAGAAAATATAACAAATTCTCTAATGCACTAATTTCAACAAGAAAAACTAATGATAATCAATACCAATTTTTATTATTATTTTTTTTAAACAAGCATAAAAAACATGTAAATTCAAATCAAAGAAATTGATCTAAATTTACGATTGTTTTTCTAGAATGTAAACTATGCAGTCGTAGTCTATGCACAAACCACTTGAAAACTATGCAAATGTAATCTATGCACATTTTTTGTTCATATTCTGAAAATGATAATTCTAATTATGCAAATGTAATCTATGCAATAATTCTCAAACATAAGATGATTCCAAATAAGAGAAATAACAAGACTATTTTCCTTCACTAATGTAATCTAAGGAACCTATCAAGTGTAAGTTAAGAAAATTGGCTGAGAATCCCAAAGGTCAGAAAACAAAAACACTCAAAGGCAATTAACACTCAGACACAATTTAGCCCCCCATGGCGAATGAGGGGGGAATTTTTTTGAAAATAAAAAAGAAAAAAGATGCAAAATTGTTGAAAGACCGAAACACACTTCGAAGTAATGATAAAAGAAAATTAAATTAAGAATTTCTCAAAAAAGAAACTCAAAGCACCCAATTAACTTAATAGAGACTGAAGAGACTATAGATAAATTCACACATAAGATTTGACAGCTAATATAGACTGGGGAAAACACAAATAATCATGTGATTTGGCTCCTAAAAAGAGAATTTTAATTTTTTCAAAAATTTTCCAAGCGTCCGCAGTTTCTAATGGAGAACAGAGCGGTGCCGCACGGTTCTGAACTAAAAGCTACGAAGGCTACCACACTATTCTGAACTAAAAGCTGCGGAGTCTACCGCACTATTTTCAAATGAAAGCCGCAGAGGCAAGGAAAAATCTAGAAAAAAATAAATATTCAACTTTTCTTCTTAGTGATTCTTAAAAGCTATCTAACCAACCTAGTCATAGACAAATCAAAATCATAAAACTCTTAATTTTCAAACTGAAAATAAAAAAGGAAAACTAAGTTCTATTCCCCAATGGAGCCACCATTTTTTTATGTGAATAAATCCCTCTTGCAGAAAAGAGCGATCTCCCTAGTATTCTACGAATAAATAGAAGCAAACATCCATTCGTAAATTGTCTTCTCTAGATTATTTTCAATTCACAATTATTATAATCAAACAAAGAGGACATGCCCCTACCTTGAAATCCAATGTTCGGTGTAGTATTTTATCCAGTCGTTCCAAAGAGGCTTCTTCAGTAAGTAGAACCGACAATCAAATATAGAAAAAAGAATTAAAAGCACCCGCAACATATAATAATTAAGAACTAATCTAACTTAGTGATCAAGGAATCTAAGTAATGAATTGTTCAAATAATAACAAGAACAACTCAATGAGAAAAGGAGATCCATATGTATTATCTTGAATGAAAAAAGTAACTTTACAAGTTGATGCCTTGATGTCGTATAAGTGCCTCCCCAGGTCCTGAACAATCGTTCCTCCTTCAGTTTGATAAGCCTTCCTCTATTTGAGCCAGCATGGAGTTATGGACAGAAGTGTGTGATCATTCTCATGTCAACAACAACTAGTGTAGAGAGTATTTTATCTTGAGAATTTCTTCAACAATTACCATATACAAGGTATAATTTACAAGCTACCATTGAGACCGAAACATGAGCTCAATTTATAGGGAAATGGAGGTAGTTTTAGTTCCATGAAGAGGGGATGGATTCCTCTCATGAAGGGATTTGAGCTCCATAGATCAAGGGATAAGCTCCATGAGTGGAGGGATAGAGCTCAAATTGATCGCTCTTGTAGAGGCTTCTAGTTGGGAGAATATTTGACAAGCTGGGCTTCTAAAACTTAATTTTTGTTTTATTTGACAATTTACGGGGGTCTGCAGGTTTTATAAGCAGAACATGTAGGAGATATCATAGGGTATAGAACAAATATCTACGGATCTATAGGAAAGAGCTAGGAAAAGTGTGGAGTTAGAATTTTAAGGGCTTTAACGAGCTTTTCTCCAATTCCAAGAGTTAGTTTAGGAACATTAGGGTTTTTGACTATTAAGGGATCATAATATAGGTAATGATAGAACTATATGGACATTCAAATGTCATGCTGACAAGAGAACGTGGAACACCTCCCTTCTCTCCATCTCTCCTTCTTTGCCTCTTATTATCACCCCAAAACATACATAGTCTCTCTCCATCTCTCCCTTGTCACTTCATCTGTCTCTCTAATTCTTGCTCTCTATGTGTTTCTTCTTCCCTCCCTCTCTCCCCCTCCATATCCATCTCTCCATCCCTCCATCTCTCCTTTTATCTCACTCCCTCTCTCCTCATTCTCTCTCATCCTTCCTCTCTCTCTCTCTCTCTCTCTCTCTCCAATTTTCTCTCTTCTTCCCCCATCGCTCTCTTCCTCTCTCTCAAGTCCTCTCTATTGTCCTTCCTCTCTCTCCATTTCTCTGCTACCTTCATCTATATTCTCCTCTCTCTCTCTCTCTCTCTCTCTCTCTCTCTCTCTCTCAACATCTACACTAAAATTAATGCATATATTCAATGAAATAAAATATGATTAGAAATCACCATCCACACTAACAGAAATGCATCTAGGGAAATAAATCATCTTCCCTCTCTCTCCCCTCCAAATCTATCTCTCTTTTCCTCCCTCTCTCCACTCTCTCACATCCTCTCTCTATTCCTTCCCCTCTCTCCCTTTCTCTCCCATGTCCTCTCTCTCTCCCTCTCTCTCTCCCTCTCTTCACCTTCAAACTATGTTACTATATTTCTCCCTCTCTCCTTCTCCCACAATCCCATCCATATATCCTTATTTTTCTCTTTATCTCACACCAAAACATACACAAACTCTCCCTATTTCTCCCTTGTCACTCCCTCTCTCTCTCCACTTCTCACTCTCTATCTATTTCTTATTCCCTCCCTCTCTCACCTTCCAAATCCATCTCTCTATGCCTCCCTATATCCTCCTATATCACTCCCTCTCTCCTCTCCTCTCTCTTCATTCATCTCTCTCCCTTCCTCTCCTACCTCTCTCTCTCTTCCCCCATCTCCTTTTCTATCTCTATTTTCCCTCCAATCCTCTCTCTTCCCCCATCACTCTCTTCCTATCTCTCAAGTACTCTATCTCGTCCTTCCTCTCTCTCTCTCACTCACTCTCTCTCTCTCTCTCTCTCTCTCTCTCTCTACCCTCTAATCCTCTCTCTTTCCCCATCACTCTCTCTATCTCTCTCTATCAAACTATGTTCTATATCCCTAACTTTATCCTTCTCTCTCCTTCTTTCCCCCCTTCTCTCCATCTCTCTTTATTTGTCTATTTATCTCACCCCTAAATATACAATGCCCTGTCCATATCTCTCTTGTCACTCTCTCTCTCTCTACTTCTCACCCTCTATGTCTTTCTTCTTCCCTCCCTCTATCTCCCTCCAACTCCATCTCTCTATCCCTTCCTCTCTCCTCCTCTCTCTCAAGTCCCCTCTCTCTTCCTTCCTCTCTCTCTCTACCCTCGAATCCTCTCACTATCTCCCCCCCTCCCTCCTCCTCTCTCCCCCCTCCAAATTTATGTCTCTCTCTTCATCTCTTACCCTTTTCTACCTCTCTCACTTATATCCCTATCTCTCTCTCCATTCCTCCTCTCCCCTCTCCTTGATTTTATCCCCATATCTCCCTTTTCACTCCCCCTATCTCTCCACCTCTATCACTCTACGTCTTTGTTCTTCCCTCCCATATATATCTAGAGTTAATATATATCATGATATATTAATGTATATTATAATATAACAAATTTAATATTGTATTAATCCAAAGTTATTAAATATAATAATATTAATGTGAATATTATATTTAATAATAATAATAATAACAATAACAATAATCTTTTAATATTAATATTAGGGTAATAATAATTTGTCCCATATGCTTCACCTAAATAAAACCTCTTTTTTGAGTGTTCGTAAATATAAAGAGGCTTATGGAGTAAATATAAAAATAGGTTTTATTTATTTACCATACCATTTTTATGTACCATGGTATTTGGCCTATAGGTTTGGTATATAATTAGATGTTGATTTATAATGATATTTGATATGTTTTTATATATTTATCATGCCTCTTTATACCTCTTTTATATTGATTTATTTGTTTACCATACCTCTTTTATAAATATGGTATTTAGCCCATGGTATTAATAATAATTTGTCCCATGGTATTTGGCCTATAGGCTTCACCTAAATGAAACCTCTTTTTTGAGTTTTTGTAAATATAAAGAGGTTTGTGGAGTAAATATAAAAAGAGGTTTTATTTATCTACCATACATTTGGAGTAAGTATAAAAAGAAGTTTTATTTATTTACCATACCTGTGGTTTTTTATATTTTTATTTATTTATCATACCTAAACCTCTTTATATTTTAAATTTATGTTATGTTTATGCATAATAACAATTATGTTTATTTTTAAATATGACATTAGATCAAAAATGTTAAATTTTAAACATTACATTTACGTTTACATGTTTACTTTTTTACGTTAGGTCTACCCCCATAATGGGTTGTAGAGATAATACATAGTTATATTTTAACAATTTATCTTAGCATATTAATAAGGCTAAGAAGTTATATATAATATAAAGAATAAATTTATATATGATTTAAGATTCAAGTTAATGTTTTGGCCGATATTAGTGAAAATTATTTTTATTATTTTTTAGGACATGGCATACTTACACATCAAGTCATACTGGGCTATAGAATGCACCTCGAGGTCATACATGAGAGTGAGAAGTAGAGAGAGAGAGATGAAGTGACAAGGGAGAGATGGAGAGAGACTATTTATGTTTTGGGGTGATATTAAGAGGCAAAGAAGGAGAGATGGAGAGAAGGGAGGAGAGAAGGAGAGAGGGAGGGATATAGAAACAGAGTTGGAGGGTGAAGAAAGAGATAGAGATAGAGATGTGGGAGAGAAATGGAGAGAGAGGAAGGAAGAGGAGGATGTGAGAGAGTGGAGAGAGGGAGGGAAAGAGAGATGCAGTTCGAGGGGGGAAAGAGGGAAGAACATTGCTTGCACTAGATGCATTGATTTTATTGTAGATGTTGATTTATAATTATATTTAATTTCTTTCACTAGATGAAATGATTTCAATGTAGATGATTTCTAATTCTATATGATTTCTCGCACTAAATGCATTGATTTTAGTGTAGACATTGATTTCTTATCCTATTTGATTTCTTGCACTAGACACATTAATTTGAATGTAGTTGTTTATTTCTAATTATATTTGACTGCTTGCACTAGATGCATTGATTTCAATTTAGATGATTTCTAATCCTATTTGATTGCTTGCACTAAATGCATTGATTTCAGTGTAGATGGTGATTTCTAATCCTATTTGATTGCTTGCACTAGATGCATTGATTTCAGTGTAGAGGTTAGTTTCAATTTGTATTTTCTTACATGCACTAGATGCATTGATTTTAGTGTAGATGTTGATTTATTTAATCCTATTTCATTACCTGCATTAGATGTATTGATTTGAGTGTAGATTCTGTTTTATAATATTATTTGATTGTTTGCAGTAGATGCATTGATTTCAATGTAGAAGTTGATTTCTGATTTGATGTAATTGGATGTACATTTATGGTACATTAATTTTAAAGTGATTGGATTAACATTGTGCATTAATGACAAAATTAATGACAATGCACATTGATTTTTGCATTATAGTAATTCAACCTATTAATATTCAAGAGCAAGAGAGACAATGTATGATTTTTAGTACAATAGTTCGAGCTAAATATTTAAATTATTTAGGATTTCAACTATCATTTTCACATAATCTATATGAAAATATGAAAAAAAAACAAGGGTGACAATAAGAATAGTAGAAGAAAATAATTTGAGATTGATCACAATGAATACTATTTGTAATTGATTGCATTTTTATTATTCACATTTTCTATCATTCAACACTATTACATTGTCACTTTGCATTCAAAATTTTTATTTAATCATTTTCATAATTTAAGTTATTAACAATACTTATCATCTCAACAAACTGAGGTAACTAAGCAAAATTTAAAATTAAAATGACAAGATAAATATTAAACATATTTATCATATATAAAATGATTATATTTATATTAGATGTATTTACATATTATTGATAAAATTAATCATATGTTCGATAGATTTTCCTTGGACGCACACAACTAAAACTAGCCTAGATCCATCTTAAATTTGGATTTATCAAGGGCGGAGAGGAATCGAATCTCTTGAGGTACAAATCTTTCCTCACGTTTTGCACTCAAAAAAGAGGTTTTCAGCTCGAGAGATTTGATCCCTCTCTACCATTGTTAAATCCAAAGTTAAGATGGATCTAGGATGGGAGAATAAATCACCTGGTTAAAGCATTGTCTGATAGGAGTACTTTAAGATTGTTTTTATTTTCAATAGTGTAAATAATAAGTGTGTGTGTGCATTTATATTATAAATCTAGCTCCTAAAAGAGCCTATACTAGAGCTTATCCTCATCCAAAGCCCATATAAATTGTAGATCACCCTGAGAGAATACGGAAAAGAAAGAGCTTAGCAGAAAGCCAAGGAAGTCCTAGTCCTCCTCATAGAGTAGATTCACTGCCAAAATACTTTGTAATTGTGCAAGACATTGACTCTGATTTGCCCTTTGAAAAATGCCTATTTAGAACTAAATCAGCCAATTGGGTAGACTCGATAGTAGTAGATCAAGCTACATTAAGAATAAATTCATCTGAAGCCCAACTTGATCCTACTAATATAGACATTCAAATCCTTAAATAATTTGAAAAATTGCAGGGTTTAGTCTCAGAATTAGACCTTTCTGTTCATGAAGCTTATGTCCAACAATCTGTAGAACTTTCTCCTTTGACATCTTATTATGAATCACTCACCTCATCACAATATGTGCATCCTAGATCAGCAAGTCCTACCACTTATCTATTCTCCACAAATATTATGGTACTTTCACAAAAATCATTAAGCTCTACTCCTTCTTTAGTTTCCAAAACCACTCCAGTACTATCCCACCAAGTGTAATATTCCCAAATGTGGAAGCAGCAATATTTGAACACAATAATGGAAATGGCAGTGAAAAAATCAATACACTATGATATAAGAAAATTTTACAACCATTTTATTAATTATATCAGCAAACATTTAAGCACAAGATATTTAGGATCAAGTCACTCAAGCAATAGGAAACAAGCCTCTAATAGGAAAATGTGCTAATACATGAGAAATACTGCCATACAAGTACCATGAGCCATGACAGCGTAGTTTTTGGGCATAAGATGCTACAAAAATATATAACAAGGTGGATCTACTAATCTATAGCTCAAACAATGTTGGGAGTGAAGATCTAGGCTCCCAAACACATTTCCAAGACAACCTGAAAAGGGTTTCCGGAAATACCCAAAATGCCAGAATGCAGCCCTAGGGCTGAATAGTAGATGCTACTGAATAACTGGATGAAGATGGTTGTATATGATATATATAATTAATATATCTCCTCCAATATATAATTCAAGTGAAATTTTGATCCTAACACTAAAGATGTCACCCTCCAAATCAAGCACTGGAACCTCCACTGCAAATGCTCACTAAAACAACGTAGTCAAAGAGGGAATCTTCATTGAAGATGATAGGAATAGGTTGGCCTAGTTCGAAAATGTGAAATAAAGCTCAAGAATATCCCTTTCTGATCTCCAAAAGGAAATAATGCTTCCTCCTCTGAAAAACTAGCTCAGAAAGTGGGTTTCTCAACCCTCCACTACAACACCCTGCAACACAACACAATACTCTGTAGAAATTGCGTTGTAGGTGAAAATAGAAGCTTGGACAGAATTCCATATGTGTGGAAATGATGGTTCAATACTCTTTCAAGAGGCTACCTCAAGGGAAGAGATGGGATTCTTGCTCGGGAAAACCTTGTGGTAAACAACACTGCAAGCTTAACTAAACAACTGAAGAATGCAAGATGTCATGCATACCAAAAAATCAATAATCAATAGCATAACTCACTATGGCTGCCTTTCCCTCCTTATAAGAAATGTGAGATTTATCACCTTGGGTCCCATCCATTAGGGTTTACACCATAATGGAGTCTTCCTCCCATTCACACTGTGTTTTCTCTTATTGATGATCCACTCCCTCCATACCAGCGTTGTTGACTTCGTCAAACTTGACCTTGTCCACATTCATTAGCCCCTGTTCACACATGAGGGTGCTTAATCTAGCTATGAGTATGATCCATTTTCACATTAAGAAGTATTTTAGGCCTACCAAAGAGATTTTTGGGCCTCCCTACCCATTTATTCAACTAACTAAATGACAAGAGAATAATTAATATTCCAATTAGCTACATGCTAATTAGGAATATTACAGTCCCCCCCTCCCAAATGTTGCTTTTCCTTAAGAAACTATAAGGATAGAACTGAAGAGCCTCCTCTCCTCCTCCTGTAGCATCCTCATATGATAAAATCCTTTGAGGAACAAGACGATGACTCATCAATAAATCTCCACGTTGCCCCTCCAAAGTATGCAAGTTTGCTTTTGGTAACCATCCCAAATAGCTATCATCATTAAGAAGTAAAACATACATGTAGGTAGCAATGTTTTTTATAGAGGTCTTCTTGAATAATTGAATCTAAATTATACTGGGAACTATCATTCCCATGTGAATCACCCATCCGCAAGTTATCATCCATATAAAATAAGCCATCCTCCAAAATGGTAACTCATGAAAAATCTCCTCCACCTTTCGCTCCTGCAATGTAGGTGGGCTGCATAAATGAACATGGTAGAAAAAATGGCCTACCCCACACTGTCTCTCTCTCCACTTATGGAAAGTGTAGAGCTTCTGCTGATATTGGGCTACAATATTTTATCCCTTAAGATACAAGAGAACAACTAGATCTCCAAAGACCCATCCTCTAGTTTCATGAGCCCAAACCATCGCATACAAAGTTAATGGTACATTACCCCCAGGTGGTATCCAAATCAAAAAAATGTTGAAGGTTATGTGCAATTTTGGATAGTACTAATGGTTTCTCCAGTGGATACAACACAGTTTTACCAACTACTGTTTTAGAACATCATATGGCAAGTTGTCTCCCAACAAGTTGCTAGTTGTGCATTTTTACTCATCCACTATGAGGTATGAAATGGCATGATATATTAGCTGAGCATAACAAGAATAACACCATAGTTTCCCAAATTCATGCAAAGAAGGGCTATCTCCATCACAAATGTTGGTCCTAGAATGACCATGAAACCAAAAGATAATCTTTCCCTCTTGTGGAGCAATGTGTTGTACATAGATGATGAGAGAATGAAAATACTTTATGAAATGATCAATAAGTATAGAAATACATTTCTTACCATGCATTGTGAGTAGGCTAAAATTGAGGTCAATAGATGAGCCCTCCCATGGGAATCTCCTCATAAAGGTTAGCAAAATGAAGGGATGCATACTCCCTTTGGAACACTCCAGCAATAGACCCATACTCCCAAGTGACATCATTGTTGGCCTTAGTGATAAGGCTCTTGCCACTCCATGAATTCATTCTCTGACATTCCATATGCCAAAGTCATCCACCATCATGCTGCTATGTGTGGGACTCTCCTTCTTATGTGGAAGTATGTCCCGATCCTTCAATGATGAAGGGTAGCCTCCTTGCACTTTGATTGTGCCATTCCTTCCTCATGAAACATATTGCAAAGTACGAGAGAAAGAAGCCCATACTCTCCCAAGAGTAGCCAAAGCAACAATAGCTCTTGCTACCTCCTCACACCTCCATCACACAAATCATGAGATGAAAACATGATGATTGATATGAAGAATTCCATATCAACATAATGCACCCAAACTCCTTGCTGCGATATCATGCAAGTGCCATGCAAAGTTCCCTCCACCAACATACCCTTTGAAGAAGGATATGTCACATGATGGCCAAACTATTTCAAGAGTAGCCAATGTATCCATGCCTCTTGTTGCCCTGTGTCATAGATATGTAGGTGGTTTACCAGCCTCTTGCTCACCATCCACACCTCTTCATCCAAATGTGGGTGTCTCCTACCATGCCCCATCTTGGTACTCCTCCAATGGAGAATACCATCCTCCCACATCAAATTCTACCTTTTCATTTCATGGGATGTTGAAATGAAATATCTTCAAGATCCCCAAGTGGAGACCACTCATGAATGAACATGTTGAATTCATAGGGATCCAAATATGCTGAAGGAAAAGTTTTCTCATTGAGCTGTGAAATGCTCTGTTAGGTCCCTGTAATTTTAGTAAATTGATAAGACTAAAGCTGCAGAGACAACATTTGAACCTCTTTGGGATTCTAGGATCTATCCCTCCTGAATCCAGAGAGGGATCTCTCTATAAGTGAAAATATTGTTTTATCTTTAAGGCTTTTGAAATGATATTAGGCTAGTTATGAAGAACAAGGTTTTTGTTTGTTTTGGTTGGGCAAAGATATGTGAAGGTGAAGGAAGTCTAAATGAAGGGTGAAGGTGTATGAAAGTGAAAGGTTGATTCAGTTAACAAGATAGGCAAGAATCAACTTCAATCCATTGGGTTATGGAGTCATAATATGATTTAATTGAAACAACAAGGATCAAGTGTGGTCCATGGGGCAAGTCATCTATGTCAAAGGATCTCTTTAAGTTGATTTTATGGAATGAAAACAACAAGAAATGAAGATCAAACAGATGAAGAAACAAATAACAGCCTAAGATCAAGTAAGTACTTTGAAACTATCCTGCTTTTGGCATGCACTTAAGAAAAACATAAAAGTAATCTAAGATCAGGTAAGTACTTTGAAACTAGCCAAATTTTTGTTAGAAAATTAAATATTATAGAGCAATGAAACACATAAAATATGAAAAAAATACAAGCATACAAAACACATAAAACCAGAGAGATAGAGGTATACGTGGTTCACCGAGTTTGGGCTATTTCCACCCCGAACAGCCAATCCTTCCTTTCTATTATCCAACAAAAATGAAGAGACAAAACCTACAGTAGATCTACTATAATATCCTCTATTCTCTCTCATAGTCTCCCTATCTGTTTCTCACTCTGAGAATACACACATAATACACAGTCGTAATACAATACCCTCATATATACAAGGGGGTTGCCTTCTAGGGAAAAAAAACCCTAAACTAAACATAACGTCTACTGTCAGATCATCCGCCTATGAACGACCCAGATTGATTAGAAATTACTATACTTTTACAAGGCAATTTTACATCTGTTTTTATCTTCGAGGGCGCTGCCCCCAAAACCCCCCGCCAGGGGGGGCTCGAAAAATCACTGCCACCTCCACTGGACCCCCCACAGTAGCGATTAATTACGGGCGGCGTTGCCACCCCTTTTAAGGTACAGGGGTCCAATGTTGTGATACAAAGTAAAAAAGATAATCAGGCTCCACACCCAACAATCTCCCACTTTGAGACTGATTGTAGCAACTCCACTACTACTTCATTTGCTGGAAAATGACTCCTCTTTGGACCTGGTTGTTCCTCATCTTCATCGTCATCCTTGAAGACCAATTGAAACTGAGCACGTTCTCAGTTTCTCCCTGGTTACAACTTTTGTTAGCATATCTATAGGATTTTGGCTAGTGTGTATCTTTTCCAGCTTCAACTCTCCATCTTCCAATACTGACCATATGAAATGGTACTTGAGATGCATGTGTTTAGTCCTAGAATGAAATGCTGAATTCTTTGCAAGATGAATGGCACTTTGGCTATCACTGTATAATGTGCCCATATCATGCTTCTTACAAAATTCATCCATAAAACTTTGTAGCCAAAATTATTTCTTTACTAGCCTCTATAGTAGCAACATACTCTGCTTTTGTTGTTGAAAGTGCAACAACACTTTGGGTTTTGGAAACCCAACTGACAGGTGTTCCACCTACAGTAAATACATATCTTGTAGTGCTCCTCCTGTTATCTCTGTCACTTGCCATATTTGCATCAACATATCCCTGTAGAGCAATGTTTGAACCACCAAAGCATAATGCTTGATTTTTGGTACCTCTCAAATATATGAGAATCCATTTTACTACCATCCAACGTTCTTTTCCTTTATTATTCATGTACCTACTTACAACTCCCACTGCATGTGCAATATCAGGCCTTGTGCAGACCATTGCATACATTAAGCTTCCAACTGCTGATGCATATGGAACTTTAGACATATAATCCATTTCTTCTTGGGTCTTGGAGCACATCTCCTTACTAAGTTTGAAATGGCTAGCAAAAGGTGTACTAACTGGTTTTGCATTCTGCATATTAAATATTTTCAACACCTTTTCTATGTACTCATTCTAAGACAGTGTTAATTTGCGATTTTTCCTATCTCTAGCTATCCTCATACCAAGGATTTGTTTTGTAGCTCCCAAATCCTTCATTGAAAATGAATTTTCCAATTTTCTTTTGAGCAAATTTATTTCCTGCATGTTAGACCCTGCAGCAAGCATGTCATCTACATACAATAACAATATAATATAGCTACCATCATTTTTCCTTTTTAGATAAACACAATGATCAGAGTGACATCTACTATAACCTTGTTCAGACATAAACTTGTCAAATCTTAGATACCACTGCCTTGGAGCCTGTTTTAGGCCATACAAGCTCTTCTTAAGCCTGCACACTAAATTTTCTTTCTCTTTGACTTCATATCCTTCTGGTTGCTCCATATAGATCTCTTCCTCTAGATCTCCATGGAGAAATGCTGTCTTTACTTCTAACTGTTCAAGATGTAAATATTCTGCTGCTACAAGACTTAAAATAGTTCTGATTGAAGTCATTTTAACAACAAGAGAAAATATTTCATCAAAATCAATACCTTTCTTCTGTGCAAACCCCTTCACCACAAGTCTAGCTTTGTGCCTCTGTTTTCCTCCATCTTCTTCCTTCAGCCTGTAAACCCATTTATTCTGCAATGTAGTTTTACCTGCAGGCAACCTGACTAAGTCCCAAGTCTGGTTATGCATTAAGGAGTCCATCTCTTCTTCCATGGCTAGCTCTCACTTCTTCCTCGTCAAATCAAGATTGCTTTCTTCAAACATTCTGTTCACCATTCGGCTGAATAACAATAACAGCAATTTGGGTGACATATCGTTTGGAAGTCTACTTATCCCTGGTAGATCTTCTTCTAACACCACTTTCAGGTGTTTGAGGTGTCTATTGTTGTTGTGGTGGTTTTTGCTGCTGTTGTTGTTGATTATTATTATTTTCAGGCACCTTTACTTTTTCAGTTATCTCATCAAGAACCGTGTATTCCTTGATTTGTTTTTCCTGTTTCTTTTCCTGCAACTGATTCTTATACAAGACCTTTTCTTTGAATATTACATCTCTGCTCCTAATGATTTTGTGATTTTCATAATCATATAAGAGATATCCAAAATCATTAACACCATATCCAATAAATATACATTTCTTTGATTTTGCGTCAAGCTTTGTTTTATTTTCTTTATTAATATGGACAAAGGCCTCACGACCAAAAGGCTTTAAAAAAGAGTAGTTTACCTTTTTACCTGTCCATGCTTCCTCTGGAATACCACCATCCAAGGAACTTGAAGGCCCTGTGTTTATTAGATAAATAGCAGTATCTACAGCATCTGCCCAAAATTGTAAAGGCAATCCTGCATGCAATCTCATGCACCTTGCACGCTCCATGATTGTTCTGTTCATTCTTTCTGTCACACCATTTTCTTGTGGTGTTCTTGGAACTATCTTCTCTCTGTGAATTCCATGCTCTTAATAGTACCTATCAAACTCTTTGCTGCAATATTCAACTCCATTGTCTAATCTGAGACACTTCAACTTCTTTCCTATCTCAATCTCAACCAAGGCTTTCCATTTCTTGAAAGTATAAAATACATCAGATTTATTCTAAATACATTAAATCTATGTTTTTCTAGTTGCATCATCAATAAAATTAACATAATAAAGTGAGCCACCGAGAGATGATACCTGAGCAGGTCCCCATAAATCTTTATGCACAAGCTCCAATTTTTCGCTCTTCTTTTATTTCCCAACTCTGAGAAATC
Organism: Pinus albicaulis; assembly: GCA_034641835.2. Taxonomy (NCBI): domain Eukaryota; kingdom Viridiplantae; phylum Streptophyta; class Pinopsida; order Pinales; family Pinaceae; genus Pinus; species Pinus albicaulis. The sequence goes on along the minus strand of CM076583.1, from coordinate 1,119,933,865 downwards.
TGACTCTCTTTTGTTTTCCATAAATACAATTTTCAGAGAAATCCAAATCAACATTCTTCAAACCTGGCAGCAAATTTCTTGAGTGAAGAATCTTCATTCCCTTCTCACTCATGTGTCCGAGCCTATGATGCCATAATCCTGCATCTGCTCCTTTGGAATTTAAAGCATTAACATAATTATAAATACCATTGCATAAATACAATGTACCAACCTTTTCACCTTTTTCTATTACCAGCGCTCCTTTGGTGACCTTCCAATTTTTATCTGTGAAAGTTGTCACACAACCTTCACTCCCTAACTTCCTTGTTGAAATCAGATTTTTCTTCAAATCTGGAACATGCTGTACCTCCTTTAGTAGCCATTGGTTTCCATTCTGTTGTTTTACAAGAACTTTACCCATTCCAACAATTTTACAGGGTTTATCATCACCCAAACGAACTTTTCCAAAATCTCCTTGAACGTAGTCATGAAAATATTTCTTATCAGGTGTGGCATGGAATGAAGCCCCTGAATCTACAACCCAAGAATCAATAAAATTTTCGAAAGAAAGAATCAAAGCATCTTGTAACACATCACCTGTCACATTTTATTCATGATTGTTTTCTTACTGTGCATCTCCTTATTTTCCCTTCCAAGATCTACAATCTTTCTTTAGGTGTCCTCTCTTTGCACATTTCTAGCACACTATCCTCGATCTGGACATGTATCTACCTTTCCTTGATTTACTGCGATAACCTGAGCTCTTTCCTCTTTCCACTCTTCTTCCCATAGACTTTGCACTCAAAGCATTACCCGATGTCTCACCAAAGCTTTTCCGTCACATTTCCTTGCTAAGGATAGCACCGACAACATCATCAAACTTTAAAGTACTAGATCCAGAGACAAAGTTACTAATGGCCATAACTAAACCATTCCATGTTTCTGGCAATGAGCACAGAAATAAAAGAGCCCTAAATTCATCATCAAAGTTTACCCCTACAGAACTTAACTGACTAGTAACTGTATTAAAATCATTTAAATGGTCTGCAACAGATTCACCTTCTGACATCTTCATATTAAATAATCATTTCATAAGAAATACCTTGTTTGAGGCAAAGGGATTTTCATATAGTTTCGCCTACTTCTTAATCAAACCCTCTATTGTTTTTTCGTTCGAAATATTGAAGGCGACTAATGCCGCAAGGCACAACCGTACTATTCTGAGTGCCTTTCTATCGAGAATGTTCCATTTTGCATCTGTTATGGATGCCGGCTTCTTTTTTTCTCCGCTCAATGGTAGGTACAGATCTTTCTGATACAGATAATCTTCCATCTGGATCTTCCACAACGGGAAGTTTTTGCCGTTAAATTTCTCGACCCTAAATTCACCATCTTCTACCATTGCTCCCACTCGAAACAGGAACGCTTCTTTCCTGTGAGTTTATCAACCAAATAGACCTTAGGCTCTGATACCAGTTGTTAGAAAATTAAATATTACAGAGCAATGCAACACATAAAATATGTGAAAAATACAAGCACAAAAAACACATAAAACTAGAGAGACAGATATACGTCGTTCACCCAGTTTGGGCTACGTCCATACCGAACAGCCAGTCCTTACTTTCTATTATCCAGCAAAAATGAAGAGACAAAACCTATAGCATATCCGCTATAATATCCTCTGTTCTCTCTCACAGTCTCCCTATATGTTTCTCACTTTGAGAATACACACATAATACACAGCCGCAATAGAATACCCTCATATATACAAGTAGGTTGCCTTCTAGTGCAAGAAAACCCTAAACTAAACATAACTTCTACAATCAGATCATTTGCCTATGAACGGCCCAGACTAGATATATACTTTTAGAAGGAAATTTTACATTTGTTTTTAGCTTGGAGGGCGCTGCCCCCGAAACACCCCGCCAGGGGGGGGCTCTGAAAAGCGCTACCGCCCCCCCTGGACCCCCCACGGCAGGGATTAATAATGGGCAGCGTTGCTACTCCTTTTAAGGTACAGGGGTCCAATGCTATGATACAAAGCAAACAAGATAATCAGGCTCCACACACAACACTTTTGATGCACTTCTAATAGAAAACATTCAAAACACAAGAAAGAATAACTTAAGATCAAGTAAGGACTTTGAACCTATCCTAATTTCAGCGTATTCAAAGGGAAACTTTTCAAAGCAACTGTTGGAGAAGAAACTAGAGGATAGGGCTAACCATAGACTTCCCTAGTTCGACTTTAATTAGAAAAATTTTCCAGACCACACTTAAGGTAAAAAAAGAACAGTCTAAGATCAGGTAAGGACATTGAACCTAGCCTGCTTTCAAAATAATCTTAGGAAAACTTTCAGACAACTTTTGGAGATAAAACTAGAGGACAGGGCTAACCATAGACTTCCCTAGTTCGACTCTACTTAGCATAAATTGAAAATAACTTTCAAGAAACAATGTTTTAAGTTTAGACAGTAAGACATGGGCTCACCAAAATTCCTTAATTGCTTGGACTATATTAAATCATTCTCAAACACACATTTGGGGAAAAACATAAATATAAAGCTTATTAGTGAGAGTAGGGTACTTGTAAGAGTAAATCCTACCTCTATATTTGTTGTTCTTTATTAGAGAAAGTGGATAGAATGGAAACAAAAAGAAAATAACAATTTACAATTAGAAACACATCACCATTGACATAGACCAGGATCCCATAAATCAGCTTGTATTTGATGTTCAAAATAGTTACAATCATCAAGTGCAGTGGATCTCTACAACTTCAAACTTCTCATATCAACTTAGGTATCTCCAGTTACAAACAGATCTTATAGCAGCTTCAGGAGACTATTTACATGGATCAGATACTCAGATACCAACCTTTATCTCATCTTACACAGAAGCATTTATAGAAGAAATGAGGAGGTGGGATAAGAAAAAATATCTCTAGGTTCAACTAATACAGTTTAATTCTTCTCGGCCTTTGAGGGGCTCAAGGGAGGAGCTACTTGATATTTCCTTTGTATTAATGGGTTCCCATTAAGTATTTAGTTGCTTAGCAAAGTTTGTTGACTTTAGACCTCTTTTAGGCAAGATTTGCAATAACTCTGGCCGCTTTAAACAAAATATCACTAACTGAGGCAATAAATCTACCTTCTTCTGATTTATTAGGCTGCAGGTGGCACTTTGGTAGTTGGAGAGGATTCAATTAGCCTCTGATGTGGTAGTGGAGGCTTCTCGGACTGATAGATTTCATTGTTTTTCCCTAAAACACTGTTAATTTTCTTTTGATCTGTGTTTTAGGTCTGTTTAGGCTTAATATCTGTCTTCAGGTCTTCCTACTATCTTTAACTGTGTGGATTAGGCTTTTGATAGTCGAATTTATGCCTTAATCCCTCAAAACTATGTTAAAATCATAAATTCTTCGTTTCTTCTTTGATTTTATCCTTTGACATAGATACTCTTTGTTTGATTAAGTTTCACTATGTTTTGTGTTATTTTCACAGGCGTGCAGAGTGTTTTATGAATTGACAATGCTCATGAGGAATGGAAAAATCATATTCGGAACCCTGTAGATTCATTGTCTTCATGAATAATGGCCTGGGGGATCGTCATCCTCGGCCTTTGATTTTATTTTCAAATAGTTGAGAAACCTTTAAAACCTACAAAAACATAGAAAAGTTAAGAAAATTCTACGGAGAAAGGTTTAGACAGCTCCTGGGCATGAGATTAAATCGTGACAGTTGGATGAAATCAACCAACGGTCAGGATTTCTTGCCGGGGTCAAAAGGGGAGGTGGTTGGGTGAATGAGAGCTAGATTAAGTCTGGGCCATTGGATTGGATTGATCAACGGCCGAGATCAATCGAGAGTTTATAATGCGGAGGGGGTAACATTATAATAAAATGGAAGAAAATGTAATGAAAAGGGGAAAAACCTTTGGCAGAAGCGAAATGAGGTTAAAAAAATGAAGTTTGCACGCGGGATGAATGAGAGTTGTTGATCTAGGATGATCAACATTTGGGATTCTTCGATGAGGTCATTTGGAGGATGGGTGAAAAGGTAAGTGAATGGGGGCAAGGTTTAAACGTGGGCCGTTCGACTAGAGAGAATCAACGATGGAGATTAGATCACAGGATCGCAATCGGTTGAATGAACTAAGTTAAAATTGCGATAAATCTTTGCAATGCGATGTAGTGATTATGATGGATGAGCGCTGGCCGTTGGATGGGGGGAAACGAATAGAGGGGATTTAATCGCACAATCACAATCGACAGAGGTCAAGGGGTGAAGTGGAAATGCAAAGCGATGAAGCGATTAAGCGCGGACAGTCGAATCAGTATGGGAGATCAACCGTGGAGATTTAATCACTGGGAGTGATGTCAGAGGGTGAAAGGCAGAGCACAATTAAATCTGGGCCATTGGTTCTTATTTTTTCAACGACTGTGATTTAATCGCAGGATCAGAAATCAGCGGAGGAAAACAGAAGGCAGAAAGGGAAACTTGTGATTCGATTACGTGTTGACCGTCGGATCAAAAGGATGATCAACAACCCATATTAAATTAGGGAATGCATCGCAGAGGGAAAAAGGGAAAGTAGAAAGTTCCGATGCGATTGAGCGCTATTCGTTGGATCTGGGAGTCAGATCGACGGTTGAGACTTATTCGGAGGGGCAAAGGCAAAGAAACATGGGTGGAGTGTGACACAATCTCAGCTGTCGGTTCTTGTGGATTTGATGGCTGAGATTTAATTGGGAAGAATGGCATCAGAGGGGGGCAAGGGAAAACACAAATAGATTTTTGCTATGCGATGAAGTATCGACCGTCGAATCGAAAGGATGATCGACGGTTGGGATATGCTCTTAGGGATTGCATTGGAAAATTTTTGAAGGACATGAAGAAAAGGAAGGACCTAATGAAAACTTGCGATACGATGAGCCGATGACCACTGATCAGTTTAGATTGATGGTCGAGATTTGTTGCGAACTCTAACTGTTGGGTTCTATTAAAACATAATAGAAAGTCGGGTTTTTAACAAAATACAAAGATGAAAAAGGTTATGACGGGGTTCGGAGAGGGATTTTAGGCCCTTTAAGAACCTAGTTGCAGGGCTTAAGATCTTATGAGGAAGAGGCCTAATAGAGTTAAGCCCTCAGGGGCTGAAGAAAATATTATATGCAGAATATGTATATTTGGCCTAAAAACAGAGTTTTTAAGCCAATTTTGAGCGTTCTGGTAAAGGAAATAAGGGGATTTAAAACCAAATAAGTGGGAGTATAAGGTTTTAAATGGGAAATGGAGTGATTTTTAAGGTTTAATGAGGCTTGTGGGGGGATTTTATGAAGGAAAAAAGGGTGAAAAATGGGGTTTATTTATGAGTGAAAGGAGGGGTAAAAATGAGGGAAAATGGAGTTTTTAAGCAATATTTTTCTTGGAAAACAACAGATTTTTCAGGGTTAATGAGGGAAACAGTAGTGAAGATTATCTTTAAAGAATAGCAATCATCATAAGACTTCAAGAACTCACAATTTTGGCCATAAAATTGTTTCTTGAAGGCTACAAAAAATTTTTAGCCACCGTTTGATATGAAAAATTTTATAGGTGCCTAACAACGGCTCCAACTTTGGATATCAACTCCTTGGAGGTGTCAAGAACCTCAGAAATGTCTTCTATGGAAGCTGATCAATGCCTCATCCATTGGGCTACAACTTTCTTTACCTTTGATGATCTTCTTTTGCTCTGACAATATTAACAACCATTAAAAACAATGGAATTCTATTGACAAGCTTTCTACCTACCCAATCCTAATGATCTAACATTTTTTCTTATTTCAGAGTGCATTTGGATTGGAAAACTATTTTTACAAACATTTTATTCTTTTGAAAGCATAAAACTAGTCTATTTCTACCCTTATTTCTCCATGAACTCAGATTAAGAAGTTGAGTTCATAAGCTTCTCTACCTAACTACACTGTATCAGGATTAGACTGTCTGACAGAATTTATTCTCTAAACTCTAAAACAAGAAATTTAAAAGCAAACAAGCTAGGATTGAATATTCTAACTTGTTTCTGATCTATGGCATAAAAAAAAGCTGCACATAGACTAAAATTGCAGAAAAGTAAAGCAAAATGGTGAAGGCTTAAGATCTGAAAGTTTTAAGAACATCCTTCTCTTTTCTTCAGCTCTGCTTTTTAGGCTTGTTTGAGTTGTTCTCTCTTTGTTCTCTGGTTCAAGTTTTGAGTATATTAGAACCAGTTCGCTTTCATTATCAAAGGTTCAGGATTTGAGCATGTTTGAACCTTCCTTGTTGTAACCTAATATACCTTACTGAGAAGCCAAGATTGAGTTGTTTGGCTGATCTAATTCACTAACTTATCAATAGTAAATTGAAAACTAATTAAGCATAATTAGGCTGTATGACTAACTAGGAGTGTGTTCCTTAGGAGTGGCATTTGAGCTTGCACACTTTCAGACTTTGTTTTTCCTTTTTGGTATGGGGCTGTACCTTTATTGTTTTCATTCTGCCCTCTTTTATTTTCTATTGTTTTTGTATTTTTTCCTTTTCTTTCAAGACAAAAATCAACAACTAACTAAATGCTCAAAGGTTGAGCCTTTATTGACATTCCTATCTAACCTATTCTATCTTGCAATATTTACATCTTTATATGATACAAAAATGCCAATATAATCAGTTGAGTAGTAACAAAAAGGAATAGAGAAACTGGCTATTAGTCAGAGGTAACCATAGTACATTTTGAAGATTAACCTTCAAAACCAAAGCTATCACAGAAGGTGACAAAATTTTATGTCTTTGGCTCTTGCAAAGGATCCATGCCTGATAATTTGAGCCAGTTGGAGCTCCCACACACTCTTCCATAGGATCCACAAAGAACAGATGAAGATTCTCTTCTTTTTGGCCTCCATGGTTGGTAGTTTTTCTACTTCCAGGACATCAGATTTGAGGAGTATATCTCTAGTATGTTGCTTGGAAACATCATCATCTTTCATCTGAAAATCAACAAGCAGTGAAATTTCTTCTTTCTCCACTAGATCAAGATAAAGATCTTCTTGATAAAGATAAACTCCCTGATCTTCATTATTATTTTAACTAGAGGATTCATCATATATTGCAGTGTTGTCCTCTTGTACTCCTGGTATGCTCTGATTCAATGGATTGTACTCTGTGAAGAGATCAACATATTCTTGAGCATGAGTATCCTTTATTGCCTTAACCTTTTCAAGAGAAGGCTCCTTATCTTCATCCTGCTCAAGAAATTCCTCTTTCTTCTCATCTTCATCATCACAACTAATAGATTTCTGATTGCAAATTATGTGAAAGCTATTTACGATGGATTGGATTGGTTGATCGTTTCTTTCAAGCTGATGAGAGTGTATTTCATGACACCAATCAACTGCTAGTTGCCCTACATGATTAGTTTATATTTGAAGCTTATCATCATCATCAAATTGACAAAAAAATTGAAAATTATTAGTATAAACAATTTCACCAATCAAGAATATTGGGTTAGCATTTTCTTTTTCTTTGAGTTGTTCTACAAGTTCATTTTCTGGTTCAAGGCAACAAGTTTCAGTAGTTAGATGAGCATACATTTTTTGTTCTAATAATAAATTTTTGAGGAATGGCTGTCGATTTAAAATCAGATCAATCTCTTCCTCTATCAAGAGAGAATGAATTTTATTTTTGCTTGGGACAGAAGTACAACAGTCCTCTTTTTCTTGTGTTGGCTGATTTTTAGGCCTGATGTCTTTTTGAGCCTCCTTTGGTGAATCTTCACTTGAGTTTGCAGGGAGAGTTAGAGGCTTTTCTATTGTGTCCTGATCTACTTCTATTTCAAACAATTCCTCATGATTGTTATGATGCTCAATTTGAATACAAAGTTCATGAGTTGTTTCTTCTACATTATCGGGATGCCACTCTTGTTGTATAGTCTAAAATGAGTTATAACACAGAGGAAGGGTTCCTATATGTGTTGTTCCTTCCTCTATTTCAGGTTTTGTGTTTTCCAAATGGCTAATTCTTTCCTCAAAGTACTTCTAACTATTAGTATTTGAAATTTGATTGTGAAGATCTCCTAACAACATAGTACAAGATATGGGAAGGCAATCAGGAGTTTCTTGACAACCTTCCTCATTGATTTCTTTGTAGCCTTGCTCATCATCTTCCATAAAATCTTGATCATCATACATATCTCAGTCACTGTCTAGGTCCTGAGGTGATTTGGCTTGTGTTTGATCAAGGAAAAGCATAGGTTTCTCTAGATTACCAATATTTAAATTAGCCCCAAACCTGTCCATTCTCTTTCCAAGCATGTACATCATTTTGTCCATCGTGACTAGCAGTTTTTATTCATTGTTTTTTCTATAATATTGATAATCATACATGTCTTTTAGTGGTCGATTTTTTTGTTGATTTGAAACAAGCATGAGGTGCCCTATCTCATCTATGCTTAAATTAGCCTCATACCTTTCTATTCTCTTTCCAAGCATGTACATCATTTTTTCCATCATGACCATGTGTTTGTCATCTGGGTCTATATCTAAATCCATGTTTGTAATTTTAGAAAAGAGGTCACTATATCTTGTCAACCAGTTTAGAGTCTTCTACCAATGGAGTCATTTGGTCTTTTGGAAGTTTCAGAGTGTGGAGTCACCAGGTGGAAAATGTTTAGCACTTAAGGAGGTAAAATGTTTTATGGTCCCACCACCATGTTTATCATACATACCAATCTAAAGATATTATGGGTCTCCCGAGGCTTTAAAGGTGTCTAAGATGAAATGGACTCAGAATCCCCATTGGAGTCGCCAGAAATGTTGGTTCTAGTGGCTCAACTAGCTAACACAACAAATGTTCTTGAATCAAGGGGTTTTCTAGAGGTCTTAGAGGTATCTAGGATGAATTTCACTTAGAAATCCCCAGCGGAGTCGCCAGAAATGTTAGGTCCCTGTAATTTTAGCAGATTGGAAAGACTAAAGATGCAGAGACAACATTTGAACCACTTTGGGATTCTAGGATCTAGTCTTCCTGAATCTAGAGAGGGATCTCTCTATAGGTGCAAAGATTGATTTATCTTTAAGGATTTTGAAATGATATTAGGCTAGTTATGAAGAACAAGGTTTTTGTTTGTTTTGGTTGGGAAAAGATATGTGAAGTTAAAGGAAGTCTAAATGAAGGGTGAAGGTGTATGAAAGTGAAATATTGATTCAGCTAAACAAGATAGGCACGAAGCAGCTTCAATCCATTGGGCTATGGAGTCATAATAGGATTTAACTGAAACAACAAGGTTCAAGAGTGGTCCATGGGGCAAGTCATCTATGTTACACCATTTTTTGGTCATCTAACCTACTATCATTAGATGGACCCAAGTACACCATGTAAGACCAATTTTACCCTAAGTAAAATTGCTTTCACTATGTAAAATAACTTAATAAACCACATTTATTAGGTTGTTTATGGTCTAAACAGGAAACCCCAAAAGCAAATATTAAACAAACCTATATTTGTTTGATTTTCCTCAGGGAACAATTAATTAAACAATAATTTAATTATTATTCCTGGTCATGTTTAACCCAAAACAAAGAAATTAATTAGATAAATCTTTATTTATCTTATTATTTTCTAGGAATAATTATTTAAATCTTATTTAAATAATATTCCTTGTTAAATATGACTAAATCACCCATAAATAATTAAATAAAACATTATTTATTTGATTATCCTTCAACCACTTCCTTAAAATGATAAATAAATCATTTATTTATTTATTATTCACAAATAAAGGGATTTGACCCAAGTCAAATACTTTTTCCCTTCAACAAATATAATAAAATATTCCATAAAAGGTGGATCTAGATTTGGTTAATGTTATTTTAATCATGCACCAAGATCTAGAATGACCCAATATTTTGTTATAAATAGGAGGGTTTCTCCTACCATTCTTTACCTTTTGTTGCCTATTAGATCACTCTGGATCTATACTCTTGGTCTGACTTTGAGCCATTATCATTGTCATATTTTCCATTATTTGTTGTGTGAGCTCCCTTTGAGTTCTATCTTTGTCTGGGTTTTCTACACCAGCAGGAGAGAGAAATGCTAGATCTGAAGTGCTGAGGACTTCCAAGAACCCATCCCATTGAGGAGAATTGGAAACACCTTCTTGTTTTCCTCCCAGGTGCCCTTAATACAAAAAATTCTTTCAAAAATTGTTCTTGTCTTGTCTATTGGATGTATGGAGAAAAACCTTATTTTTACTGCTTAATGTCTCTATATGCATAGATCTGGTTTTTTGCAGCACTTGTCTTGATCAACTAACTACAGATCTGAAGATATCGGCAACCATATTTGACGTTAGGGCTATAAGTTATGCGTAGCTAAAGTGGTCTTTTTTCGTACACTTCGACAAAAGATTCATACTAACAATCTATGTCGAAGGATATCTTTAAGATGATTTTATGGAATGAAAATAATAAGAAATGCAGATCAAACAGATGAAGAAACAAAAATCAGCCTAAGATCAAGTAAGTACTTTGAAACTATCCCGCTTTTTGCATGCGCTTAAGAAAAGCATAAAAGTAATCTAAGATCAGGTAAGTACTTTGAAACTAGCTTGCTTTTGATGCACTTTCAATAGAAAACATTCGAAACACAAGAAAGAATAACTTAAGATCAAGTAAGGACTTTGAACCTATCCTGCTTTCAGCATATTCAAAGGGAAAATTCTCAAAGCAACTATTGGAGAAGAAAGTAGAGGACAGGGCTAACCAGAGAATTCCCTAGTTCGACTTTAATTAGCAAAATTTTCAAGAACACACTTAAGGTAAACAAATAATAGTCTAAGATCAGCTAAGGACTTTGAAACTAGCTTGCTTTCAACATACTCTTAGGGAAAATTTTAGAGAACCTTTGGAGATAAAACTAGAGGACAGTCCTAACCATAGACTTCCCTAGTTCGACTATACTTAGCATAAACTAAAAATAACATTCAAGAAACAATGTTTGAAGTTTAGACAGTAAGACATGGGCTCACCAACATTCCTTAACCGCTTGGACTGTATTAAATCATTCTCAAACACACATTTGGAGGAAAACATAAAGATAAAGCTTATCACTGAGAGTAGGGTACTTGTAAGAGTAAATCCTAGCTCTATATTTTCTGTTCTTTATCAGAGAAAGTGGATAGAATGGAAACAAAAATAAAATAGCAATTTACAATAAGATACGCATCACCATTGACATAGACCAGGATCCCATAAATCAGCTTGTATTTTATGTTCAAACCAGTTACAATCATCAAGTCCAGTGGTTCTCTACAACTTCAAACTTCTCATCTCAACTTAGGTATCTCCAGTTACAAATAGAGCTTACAGAAACTTCAGGAGACTATTTACATGCATCAGATATTCAGAGACCAACCTTTATCTCATCTTCCACAGAAGTATTTATAGAAGAAATGAGAAGGTGGGATAAGAAAAAATATCTCTAGGTTCAATTAATACAGTTTAATGCTTCTCGGCCTTTTAGGGGCTCAATGGAGGAGCTTTCTAATATTTCCTCTGTATTAATGGGTTCTCATTAAGTATTTAGCCGCTTAGCAGAGTTCGTTCACTTTAGAACTCTTTCAGGTAAGATTTGCAATAAGTCTAGCCACTTTAAACAAAATATCACTGATTGAGGCAATAACTCTGCCTTCTTCTGATTTTTTAGGCCACAGGTGGCACTTTGGTAGTTCGAGAGGATTCAATTAGTCTCTGATGTGGCAGTCGAGGCTTCTCAGACTGATAGATTTCATTGTTTTTCCCTAAAACACTATTAATTTGCTTTTGATCTGTGTTTTAGGTCTGTTTAGGCTTAATCTCTATCTTCAGGTCTTCCTACTGTCTTTAACTATGTGGATTAGGCTTTTGATAGTCGAATTTATTACTTAATCCCTCAAAACTGTGTTAAAATCATAAATTCTTCGTTTATGCTTTGATTTTATCCTTGGACACGGATAATCTTTGTTTGATTAAGTTTCACTATGTTTTGTGTTATTTTCGCAGGTGCGCAGAGTGTTTTATGAATTCACAATGCTCATGAGGCATGGAAAAATCATATTCGAAACCCTATAGATTCCTTGTCTTCATGAATAATGGCCTGGGGGATCATCATCCCCTACCTTTTATTTTCTTTTCAATCATTTGAGAAACCTTTAAAACGTGAAAAAACACAGAAAAGTTAAGAAAATCCTGCGGAGAAAGGTTTAGACAGCTTCTGGGCATGAGATTAAATCGTGACCATTGAATGAAATCAACCAATGGTCGGGATTGGTTGCTGGGGTCAAAAGGGGAGGCAGTTGGGTGAATGAGAGTTAGATTAATTCCAGGTCGTTGAATCAGAATGATCAATGGTTGAGATCAATCGAGAGTTTATAACGTGGAGGGGGTAACATTATAATAAAATGGAAGAAAATGTAATGAAAAGGGGAAAAACCTTTGGCAGAAGCGAAATGAGGTTAAAAAAATGAAGTTTGGACGCGGGAAGAATGAGAGCCATTGATCTAGGATGATCAATGGTTGGGATTATTTGATGAGGTTTTTTGGAGGACAGGTGAAAAGGTAAGTGAATGGGGGCAGGGTTTAAACATGGGTCATTCGATTAGAGAGAATCAATGGCGGAGATTATATCGCGAGATTGCAATCGGTGGAACGAACTAAGTTAAGATTGCGATAAATATTTGCGATGCGATGCAGTGATTGTGATGGATGAGCGTTGGCCATTAGATGGGGGGAAATAGACTGCGGGGATTTAATCACGCAATCGCAATCGACAGAGGTCAAAGGGTGAAGTATAAATGCGAAGTAATGAAGAGATTAAGCGCGGACTGTCGGATCGGTATGGGAAATCAACGGTGGATATTTAATCACAGGGAGCGATGTCGGAGGGTGAAAGGCAAAGCAAAATTAAATCTGGGTCGTTGGTTCTGGCATTTTCAACGGCTGCGATTTAATCGCAGCATCGGAAATCAGCGGAGGAAAAGGGAAGGCAGAAAGGGAAACTTGCGATGCAATTACGTTTTGACCGTCGGGTTAGAAAGATGATCGACGGCCTAGATTAAATCAGGGATCACATCGCGGATGGAAAATGGGAAACTGGAAAGTTCTGATGCGATTGAGCACTGTCCGTTGGATCTGGGAGTCAGACTGACGGTTGAGACTTATTCGGAGTGGCAAAAGAAAAGAAATATGGGTGGAGTGCGACAAGATTTCAGCCGTTGGTTCTTGTGGATTTGACGACTGAGATTTAATTGGGAGGAATGGCATTGGAGGGGGGAAAGGGAAAACACAAAGAGATTTTTATGATGTGATGAAGTATCGACTGTCGGATCGAAACGATGATCAATGGTTGGGATATGCTCTCAGGGATCGGATCGAAAAAATTTTGAAGGACATGAAGAAAAGGAAGGATGTAATGAAAACTTGCGATGCGATGAGCCGACGAACACTGATTGGTTTAGATCAATGGTTGATATTTGTTGCAAACTCTAACTGTCGGGTTCTATTAAAACATAATAGAAAGTCAAGTTTTTAACAAAATACAAAGAAGAAAAAGGTTATGGCGGGGTTCGGAGAGGAGTTTTAGGCCCTTTAAGCGCCCGGGTGTGGGGCTTAAGGTCCTGTGAGGAAGAGGCCTAACAAAGTTAAGCCCTCAGGGGCTGAAGAAAATATTATATGCAGAATATGTATTTTTGGCCTAAAAACAGTGTTTTTAAGGCAATTTTGAGGGTTCCAGTAAAGGAAATAAGGGGATTTAAAACCAGATAAGGGGCAATATAAGGTTTTAAAGGGGAAATGGAGTGATTTTGAAGGTCGAGTTAGGATTGTGGGGAGATTTTATGAAGGAAAAGAGGGTGGAAAATGGGGTTTATTTATGAGTAAATGGAGGGGTAAAAATGAGGGAAAAATGGGGTTTTTAAGCAATCTTTTTGTTGGCAAACAACAGATTTTTCAGGTTTAATGAGGGAAACAGTAGTGAAGATTATCTTTAAAGGATAAATATCATCATAAGACTTCAAGAACTCATAATTTTGGCCATAAAATTGTTTCTTGAAGGCTACAAAAAAATTTTAGCCACCATTTGATATGACAAATTTTATAGGTGGCTAACATGCTCATCAAGAAATATCCATCACAACAATGAAAGATAAGATGCTTCTCATCAATCCTCTGCCCATCCAATGTCCCACAAGTAAAATGGTCATCATAATGCTCCAAGAGTATTTTGGCCCCCAACTCATCACTGCTACTCAATGATAGCACTGTTGATCTCCATAATGGTGTATTTGTTGTCTCATGCACATGCTCAATGTTGAACATATAGTTCTGCATTGGATTTTTTAGGAAAATGCTCATCCTATCCTCCATAAATCCACTCTCCAACCCCAATAGTTGTGTGCATCTCAACAATGAATAACCAGGATGACTGTTTATCTTCTCCTTGAACAACTCAAGGCTTCTCAGCACAGTGATAGTCTTCTGCTCCAAACCAGTAATGTGTTTTGAACCCCAGTCCTGAAATGGCATATTCCCACAACCCTCCATAAGATGTGCTGAAATAATAGAAAGTGGAAACATATGCATACCTTGGTAAAGCTTGGGAATATCTTGTACTGCTACAAGGGTTCCTTCCTCTGGTGTGATGACTTCCCAAACTACTAATGATGATGGATGCTACTCTATGGTTGCATAACCACTTGTATAAGTCTCCTCCTCCCGATGCATCTATAGAATAGTGCATGGGACTCTACATGTCAAGAGACCAAGACCACTTTGCAAAGATGCAAGGGTTCTTTCTCCTGATGCAAGTGCTCTTGCAGCAAGTGGTAGTGAAGGCCTCTTCTCCTCTTCTTTCCTCTTGTCAAACTCCTTGATCAAACTTTAAGTAAAATATGCATATGCAATCACTTGTGCATGACTCAAACAGTTGAACCACCAAATGTTTGCTTCACCCTCAAGGTGCAACACTGCAATCTCAACAACCTCTCTCTCTACTAATATATTTATTAGGAAAAGTGCATCCAAATTCATTCCCCAAGCTCTTTATGTGCATGTGTATGACCCATCGAATGTAGGCAATAGAAATCTATTGTTGCAAGGTCTTCTTTCCTCTTTGAGCTGAATCAACTGTGGGAGAGTTAGATTCTCCTTGAAAGCTCTAGGTTGAGATTTATATTATGCAAGATACTCACTTAGAATCTCATGATCTAAGTGTCCTCCATATCCATACCTATTGTCTTCTTCTTCAAAATAAAAGGGCATAGTATGTTTCTTTGGAGCTCTATGCAATACCAAATCTTTCTTCTGTTGATAGGAAGTACATGGACCTTCCTCATCTTGAAACCCTTTAGAGGTCTCATTGCATCTCCCCTCTTTCATTTGCTTTACCTCCTTGGAGAGGTTATTCATATATCTGAAAAGTGATGAGACAAAGCTCATTCCTTCCACCATTTTAGATCTCATTTTCTTCTCTTCTTCTTCTTATAGCATATTGGCTGAAACTCATAGGTTGAGCCAATATTCCCAAATGGGGAAGCAGCAATATTTGAACACAATAATCAAAATAGTAGTGAACAAATCAATACACCATGATATAAGACAATTGTATAGCCATTTTATTAATTATATCAACAAAAATTTAAGAAAAATATCTTGAGGATCAACTCACTCAAGAAATAGGAAACAAGTCTCCAATAGGTAAATATGCTAATACATGAGAAATACTGCCATACAAGTACCATGAGCCATGACAACACATTTTTTGGGCATAAATTGCTACAGCAAGATATAATGAGGTGGATCTACTGATATATATCTCAAACAATGTTGGGAGTGAAGATCTAGGCTCCCAAATGCATTTCCAAGACAACCCAGAAAGGGTTTCCGAAAATACCCAAAATACCAAAATGTTAGAATGCAGCCCTAGGGCTGAATAGCTCCTGCTATTGAATAACTGGATGAAGATGGTTGTAGATGATATATATAATGAATAGATATACTCAAATAGAATTCAAATTCCCTATGCTAAAGAACACTGCAAGCTCAACTAAACAACTGAAGAATGCAAGAATTCATGCAGACCACAAAATAAATAATCAATAACATAACTCACTATGGATGCCTCGCCCTCCTTATAGACAATGTGAGCCTTCTCATATTTGGTCCCACTCATTAGGGTTTCCACCATCATGGATTCTTCCTCCCATTCACACTGTGCTCTCTCTTAATGATGATCCACTCCCTCCATACTAGCGTTGTTGACTTGGTGAAACTTGACCTTGTCCACATGCATTAGCCCCTGTTCACACATGAGGGTGCTTAATCCAACTATGAATATGGTCACTTTTCACATTAAGAGGTATTTTATGCCTACCAAAGAGATTTTCAGGCCTCCCTACCCATTTATTCAACTAACTAAATGACAAGAGCAAAGTTAATATTCCAATTAGCTGCATGCTAATTTAGGAATATTACACCAAGAAACTCAAAATCATTCTTCTCGCCATTATTCAACTACATTACAACCTTCATCTCCACGAAAACCCCAATTTTCAACTTCACCTTTACCTTTCATCTAGCCTCTACCTTTCATCCAACAACCACGTCATATTGTTGATCCTCATAATCCCATAATGACAACTATATATTCTCCTCTTGTCCTTCAAGATCCTTTGGCAAACATGTCATAGGATTATGAAACATGAATCCCTCAATTTGATGGAACCAAACCTATCACTACCCAACAGAATTTAGACCAGATGAATGATAGTTTTGACCTTCAAGAAGTAGATGAGGAGAGTGTAAAGCTAACTTTTTTTGCACAAAGTCTCATAGGAGAGGTGACAAAATGGTTTAAAGCATTACCTGTTGCTACTATTCATGGTTTACCTTAATTTCATCAAACATTCCTTACTAGGTGGGAGATTAAGAAAAATCCCCTTTATATTTTATCTGAATATGAAAGAATTAGGTAGGACCAGCAAAAAGTGTTCGAGACTATTTCACTAGATTCAACATTGTAAATAACGCAATCCCTACTAATATCAAACCACCACAGGGCTTAGCCTTAATTAAATTCCCAGATGGTTTTGAGGTATACTTGGCTTACCAACTTAGGGAAAGAAATTCATCCACATTATAAGAAATGAAAAGGGATGAAGTAAGTGTAGAAGCAAATTTGTTAGCCAATAGAGCTAGACTTATGAGTGAGAGACGAGTAACCATAAAAGAGGAACCCTCTACTTCTTCTGTTGATGGTAAAATTGATTCCTTAGTTAGAACAGTAGAAATAATGATTGAGAGGATTAATTTGAATGAGAGGATTTCACCTAGGTAAAATCAACATGCACCTCAAAATCAAAACCAAAATCCTAGGAGAAATCCTCCCCAATTCAAAAAAAGAGAACAAAGAGGTCCTCATCATCAAATTAGACCTCCTTTTCAAGAGAACTATGCTGATGAAGATGGAGAAGTAGTAGAAGAAGTAGAATAAAATCAGGTAAATCTAATGGGTAGTAACGATGATGAAACTGTGTTTCTTACTCAGGAAGAACAAGAGTTATAAATAGGGATTTGAAATTGCTATTATGGAAGTCCATAGACAGTACAATCTTAGGAGTAAGAAAGCATTAGATACTCCAAATAAAAGGACTAATGAAAACCCTGCGAAGAAATTTTTTGACACCACTATAGTCGTGGTTTTGGTGCAGAAGTGTACCAAACCACTGGTGCTTGGTAGGAATGGTTGCAGCCTACAAGCTATGGTCACAGGCAGAAAATATGGTTAGCAGGTTAGTGAAGAGATGTTAATATATATAAAACACACTAAATTATGAAATGTAGTATGTTTCATATAAGAAGAAGAAACACAACTAAAATAAAATAAAAAAAAGCAAAAGCACACAATGAGTCAAATAAGACAATAATGAAAACGGCGGAATAAAATCCCCTCTTATTGACCGCTATTAGTAAAAAATATAAAACGTTACACATTTTCCAAAGGATCCTTAGAACTATGGAGTTCTAAGACCCAGTGCAAGGAGGTTTTTACCCTTGAGATGATGTCACAAGGCCTCTCTCTTCTCCAAAGGAATTGAAGTTGTCGGGTGGCCAACAACTGAATCCTCTAACTCTACTACTACTCTAGATTACACAATGTTGGTTTTCTCATGAGAAATTTGGCCAACATAACAATGTGTTTTCATTTTTTTCTTCTCATGGTGGCAATTTACAGGAAAATTCAAATCCTTCTTCCCTCTCCTAGTACCTTGTGGATAGTGAACAAAGAGAGAGTGTTGATTCCTTTGTGTGCCCACTTGATTCCTTTGTGTGCTCAGTTGAGGTCCCAAGGTGGCTTAGGCGGCTACCCTTGGGCGGCCTCAAGTGGAGGATCATTTCCTGAAGTGTGTCAACTCATCCCGGATGGTGACTTCTGCCACTCCCAAGACCGTGTGGCTTTTTGAGGGAAATCCACACATACAAGCGCACCTACCGAAGAAAAATGCACACAAGGCACATTTTTCCTATGTCTCTAGTGCACAATTTGATTTTTTCCTCTTGACCTTAGAGATTTTTGAAATTTTTTAGATCCTCTAATGTTCCTCAGCCCTCTAAATTCTTCTATTGACATTTAATACTGTCATTTTTCTTGTCCAATTTTCCAGTGACAATAGTTTCCCCCTAATGTGTGAGGTCTAGGAAGAAATATATATCCAAAATACATTATAGTTTCTTTTTTGTGTAATCTCTGTTGAGAGAGAGAGAGACTAGCATACAACCCAAGGTTGGAAACGCTTTATAGTGGGTAGAAGAGTGTCCATGTTCTGTCGGAAACATGCAAGAAATAGTATGATACAATAAATACAATTTTTCTATGAGGTGGGCATGTCCCATGCTCATAATGTTTTGGCTAGCTAAGCAAATCTATCTGATAGATAAATCTTCTACCTGTGTCACTGACATGGTAGTGATCTGTTGATTTGGTTGATGACGATGATTTTTGACGCCCTCAAGGGAATTTTTTCTTTAACGATAGGTTTAATGTGGTGCCCACATGCATAATATTGGTATAACATATGTATGCTCATTATACGCATGGGTGTAAAACTGGGACCTTCCTGTGAAAGCATTGTTGAAAGAGATGTTTATGGTGGGATGGGTCTTCGACGAATCTGAGTAAAGTGCAATGGTTGTAAATTAAGATACCATATTGACATCAAAGCTTATGTTGTAGTCGAATCTCAACAGGATCGATGAAATCTATGGGCAATGATGATTCCCATAGTACCACTAGAGGATGCCCCTATTGTGGTGACGAGCCATCCAAGGTACTGCTTCCTTTTTGGAGAATGGGTGTTGAAGTCAACAAAAAGGAAGCCTCAAGCGAACAAGAGAGTTACAAATGCAAGGGACTACGGTATCTAATTTTATAGGTTTAACATAGGCATGATGGTGAGGGATGACTGGAAAATGATGTGGGGAGTTCAGTGGCCCAAGTTCGGAGCATGAAAAAGTAAGTTTGGCGGTTTTCATTACTATTTCTTCCGAGGAAATCCCTTGAGTTGGTAGGACATCCAGGGTGGGTATCTATTGGTTATGAATGTCGTGGTGGCCTTTTGTGAAAGGTGTGATGCTCCAATCAAGGGTGACTAGGGACTGCTTCCATGGGAGAAAAATGGATGGATGAGTGGGGGACTATTCTTTGTTTGAGATCTTTTTGCACTTGCCAAAAGAATGAAAAAATGTGTTTGGATTGTACAAAACATAGAGATGAGTGCCCCAAAAACACGAAAATTCTCGCTCACTGATGATGTGAGGAAGGTGTTTTTGCTGAGGGTGGGGGACCAAGTGGCTGTTCTCCTATGTGGAGATGATGAAGTGGATGGAAAATATCACAAATGGGCGATGCTGATGGACCGATGCTTGGCCAAATGCGAGACGTGGTGGTGCGTATTCTATATTCTTGCAAAACGTGGTAGTCTGGGAAAGGGATTTTATTTCGATATGATAAAAATTGACTTAGATGTATGGGCGTGAAATGCTTCTCAGACTGAGGTGATATGGCCATAGCATTGTGATTTTTTGATGCATGGTCTACTTTAAGTGAAGGACGCCATGGAGGGGAGGTTCTACCGACCAACAAGGATGTTTATCATGTGCAAGGTGGGGAGATGATAAAAATGGTCAGGTGTTTGGAACCTATTGTTGATTTCTTGTAGAGAAATGATGTCAAGGTATGCAAAGTTTTTTTGGGACTTTATCATGTTGAGGGTAGAATGACACCTGCTCTGGGACCTTCGGTGCATGGGGCAATGGATGATTTGTTGTGTCGTACAATACCTACAACAAAATACCCCAAGTGAAATAATCTTTATCATTCAAATATTATTGAAAAAATATGTTAAATGAACAGAGGATAAGAGAGGGAATACCTCTCGAGACTAAAAAATTATTTTTTCGGAGGTGTGAATGTGTGGAGCTTCCTTTGGGCGTTATGGGGTGTTGATCACTATGTTGATTTCAGTTCTACAGTTGGGTCCTCTGAGCTCTCATTATGGTCCTTCAAACAATCTGAAAAGGGAAAAATATAGGCAAATATGGCTCATTTAAGCTCATTTGTGACATTTTAGTGTTCAAGAGGTAATAGGCTGTTGCTGAGCTTTTCTTGTCGTCGCAGTTAGCATATGCACCCGAGACTTGCGCTACTAGAGCCAGGTAGGCCCCAGAACGTCCTGCATTTAATATTTGTAGTGTGACTAGGCAGGTGTTTGTACAAACTAGGTTTGTATGGAACCTAAGAAATTTTTTACCTTCATCGCATGGGCGATCAAGGTACACGCATGAAATTTTCGTGCGAAGCTGAGGTTTTTCGTGTAAATTTTGTTCATGTCATTGATTTTTGTGCGCGGTAAGTGCACTTGTTTAAGAAACAGGTGCACTAGAAGGGCAAGGCTATTTTTGGAAAAATTTTGAGAAATTTTTCAATTTTTTGGTGTTTTTGATGTCACTCATGTGTGCCTATTTGGTGAAAAGATGTTGTGGAGGGAGAGAGGCTGGCCTGACATCCAAATGGCTATGGCACAAGATTCCAATGCTTGCCAACAATTGACGCAATGGAGTTTTCTCAATTTCCTTGAGAATGATCTCTTGCGATCATAGGATTGGTTATTGTGCTACCTGGTCCGTTGATGGAACAGGCGGCGTAGAGTTATGGTGCTATGAGGATGTCACTTGACTATCTGTTTGGAGACAAATATATTTTTTGTGACAATGCTAATACCTTAGGGTGAGGCACTCCCATATCTGCTTCCTCCAAGGAGGGTCGATATTTGGCGATTTACCAAAATTCATTGTGGTAGGGCACCTCTCACATAGGGGTGCATTCTAATTGTGTCATTGACTGATTTGGATGAGTTGTGCTACAATGATGATTGTGTGACTGACGGGGTTTTCGTTGCTGCATAGGGCATCAAGGTCGTAGATAGGTGTCTTGGGTTGGTTGAGGGTCAGACACTTCTTTGATTTTTCACATCACTACTATGACACGATGGTGGCACAATCAGTAAAGGTCCATGATAAATCTAAGCTATTCACCTATGCTAGAATGCTCTATAGCATCATGTACGAGAGAGTGGTGTTGCTTCGGCCTCTGGTGGTTGTGCCAATGGGGGGTCATCTGGACCCTTGCATGAGGAGATGGGATCTAGTTATGTCTCATGGTGGGGGAGGAGCAGTGGGGTGTTATTGGAATATAACCACCGAGGCTTGGTTTGAGGCAAACCCTCAGATGTTCCTCCCTTATCTATATTCTAGGATGGATTTTCGAGGAGACTCAGATGTGGATCTTTCTATTGGATATGCATGGGGACTAGCAGGTATGATCTTTGTGTTTTATTCTCCATTTGTTGAGTATTTATGATTTATATGTGTGCTATGATGACACTGACATAGTTTTGTTACTCTTGCAGATGTTGGCAAGTTCAGGCGCCCTACAGCTCGGTTGGTAGGACACCATTCGCCTCGCAGGGTTTGAGGAGCTCTGTCACCAGCCACGGGGGAGGGAGGAGGTCCAGTGTAGCCCTATGGCAGAGTTCCTAGTGACGGGGCCGACCCATCTGGAGAGGGTATCATTTCTGCTGCTACTGAGTGTGCTATAGCGATTGCTTGCACCTAGGAAGTGGAGGCTCACATGGAAAATATGGTAGAGCAGATGGCTCCCTTAGAGGTCCAGGCCACTAACTTGGCGGATGCATGGGGCTGCATTGACTGACTGACCCAGGTTATGCCTACCCATGGGTTTTTTGATGATTTGGATGATGTTTGGTTAGAGACACTGATGGCCTAAGAGAGGGGATATCGGCCGACTCTGCACCACGTGGAGGCTTCAGTTTTGACAGCTGCCCTAGTACTGGCACCAGGAGCAGCTGTGGGTCTAGGTGCCCAACCTGGAGGGGCACAACCCTAGAGATATTTTGTACACATGGAAATCACTCGTTATGAGGATGCTTCCCTTATTTTTGACCACATGTGTATATGTATTTTTGGTTGACCTATGGGTCAGATACATGACTAATCATTTGTACTCAAACATACATTTTTTGGTATATATATATGAGAGATGTATTTTTTGTGGCTGTATATGGTGTGTCCACTGTTTATATGTTTTTATAGATGGTGTGTATTGCTGATGGATATCTATGTTTTTATGTTTTTTTTTTTTATGTATGATTGTTTATCTAAGATGCATTCTATTTTATGATGTCTTTAGCTATGTGATCTACTATATAGTTTTTATTTCTTGGAACATGTGTGAATTTAATGTGATCAAATTGACGGCTTAATATTTTTACACACAAATATTTTCTAAACAGATGTGAATCTCGTACCTCAAACTCTTGGTTTAACTGGGAAACCATTAACTGGGAATCAAGGTAGATATGAAAGTGAAGAATGCCTTGATTAAAGGCATCTCACATGAGCCTGACGATGATGTCATATTTTGCTTGATTTTTTCTCACTGATCAGATGCATACTCCATTGGTGAAGAATTGTGATCGATCAGTGTGGTAGATGACCCAAGCGACTGCTGCTAAATTTTGGGACCATCACGATGCTCCATCAATGAATCCAAAGTAATGTTTGGGGTGAAAATTCATTTTTGACACTAGAGTGCTTTTTGTGACAAATATGTGATAAAAAATGAACTTTTGGTATGTGCACGTTAACTCTAGGGTTGAGCCCTCTTGGCCCTTATGTGTAAAATTTCTTGAGGTAAATACCATTGATGGGGTTGCTCAGGCATGTTCTGTCGAGCTCTGTTAATATGTATGCCCCCTTTAGGAGATAATTTTTTATGATATATGGTCCTTTCCACAAGGTTTCGAACTTTTCTGGACCTAGGGCTTCTTTTGCGACATCGTAGCGGAGGACTAACGCTCTTCAGTAAATGATTGAGGGGTGATGTTGTGATTTAACGATGATTTCACCCTATTTTTATAGGCCTCGTTTTGCTGGAGAAACTGTCGTTGACTTTGATGAACGATCTCTAGTTGTACTAAGCATTGCTCTAGAGGTTGGGTGTCATTGAGGAGTTCGATGGCGGCGTGCAAATTTGGGATCTCGTGTTAGATGGGAATCACAACTTCGACCCCATATACCAAGTGGAAGGGTATGAACCCCATTGATGTTTTCACTGTCATGCAATATGCCCATAGCACAGAGACAAGCATGTGGTGCCAGTTTGTTTTGTGGTTATTCAACATGCACTGTAACATTGTTTTGAGTACTTTGTTTACAACTTCTACATGTCTGTTGGATTGGGGATAGTATGGGGATGTGAATTCATGTGTGAATCCGACGTGGTGAGATAGCTCTTGGAAAAAAAAAATTCGAAGTGTTTTCCATGGTTGGAGACTAACTGTTTTGGTACACCAAACCAGGCAATGACATGGTTAAACATAAATCGTGCAATGGTTTCTGTGGTGTTGTCATATATTGGAATAGATTCTTCCCACTCGGTGAAGTAATCAATGACCATAATAATGTATTTGTGATTTCCCGAAGATGTTGGGTTGCAAGTCATAAAGTTGATTACCCATTTTTAAAAGGGACTGGTGACGGTGACGGGATGCAGGGGAGCGGGAGGGGCTCCTTCCTTGTGACCAAAGCGTTGACATCACTCGCACCCCCTGACTGCTAAAATGCAATCGAAAAATAAAGTGGGCCAAAAATATCATGCTTGCAGGACTTTTTGGGTGGCGTCCATTCCGAAGAGGTGGCCACCACAAGCTCTGTTGTGGGTGAGGCATCGACATAAGATGGTGTTGATGCCCCGTCGGTATAATACATCTCCCATGATGAGGTATTAGGGAGCCTAGTGGTGGATGCGATGACTATTGTCACGGGTGAGCTGGGGTCTAAACTTTTTGGTTCATAAAAATAGGAGAATATCTTCATACCAAGGGTCATTAGTCGTTACTAGGAAGAGATGTTTTTCCGGTAGCGAATAGTTGATCGGTGATCCTTTGGTCTGACTTGGGAGGTCTGCGATGAACTCAGATAATATTAAAGCCTTCTTGCTCTTGGGGGAGATAAACTGTAAATTGAATTCTTGCAAAATGACTTTCTAGTGGGCGTAGTTATGGTTCATTAAACGATGCGTGAGAAGGTATTTGATGGGGTTAATATCTGTGATGATTTTTCTGGTCCTTAAGATAATGTAGTGGTGAATTTTTTGGACTCTCTGGATTAATTCTAGGGAAGTATTTTCTTCAGGTTCATATATTACTATGGGGCTTGATAAGTTTTTACTAACGTAATAGATTATGTGCTCCTTCCCATTTGGGCCCTCCTGGATCAATACTCCAGCCAAAGTGGTCTCGGATGTTGATAGCTAAAGGATGTATTCCTTATTGTAGTCTGGGGGACCCATCAGTCATGCTCAATACAATGCATCTTTCAGTGTGTAAAATGATTGTTGGGCTTGATCATTCCATTTGAATGGGATGACCTCATGAAGGAGACATAAGGATCCTTGAGCACAAGTGGCATAATATGGGACAAAACATCTCAAAAAGTTGGCCTTTCGCTGCAATATTTGTAGTTGCTTGAGGGTTCGAGGTGGAGGTACCTATTTGATAGCTTGGTTCTTGAGGGGGTCCACTCTAATTGCTTGCGGGGACACAATAAAACCTAGAAGTCATCCTGCTATGATGTAGAAGACACACTTAAGGGGGTTCAAGTGTAGTTTGTATTGCCAATATCATTGGAATACCAGTCGTGGATCCTCGAGATGGTCTGATCACTTCTTGGATTAGATGATGAGGTCGTCTAAGTAGGCGAGGATAAGCTATTCCAAGTCATGAAAGATACCATTCATGGCCCTCTAGTAGGTGGCTCCAGTGTTTTTTAGGCCAAATGGCATGACCTCATATGCAAATGTACCCTGGGGGTGGTGAACGCGGTTTTATACTGGTCGGTGTGACAGATTTGGATTTGGTTATACCCATAGAAACCATCCATGAAGGAGAGGGCCTCATGTACTACACAAGCATCGATGCCTTAGTCGATGAATGGGGTAGGGAAATTGTCCTTTGGACAAGCTTTGTTCAAATCACGAAAATCCATACAAATGCATATGGTGCCCTGAGTTTCATGATGGGAACAAGGTTGGAAACCCAGAATGTGTAAGCGATGGAGTAGATGAACCCAGCTTTCTGAAGGTTAGTGATTTATCATTTTATTACTTCTTCCTTGGATGGGTGCAATTGGCGTTGTTTCTGTCGCATTGGTGGTACATCAAGCCATGTGTCAATATGGTTCTCTACAATAGTGGGACTAAGCCCAGGCATTTCCGAGTAGTCCCATGGGAGGATATCTCGATACTCCTACAAAACCTGGGTGTAAGAGGTTATCTCTTCTGGTGAAGATGCTACCCCCAACCAAATTTCTTTGACATTTTCAGGATTTCAAGAGATATTCACCTCGATGGTAGGCGAAATTTTTGACATTTTTCCTTCTTTGAACGCATCAGGCTCCAGAATGGGATTCTTGAACCAATAAAATTTCCCTCATGGAAGGAAATATTTTGATTCAATTGCATAAACCCCTTGGTTTCTTGTATTTTTAGGGATAAAAAAATTCAGGAACAAAAAACAAGTGGTGATGCATTGCATCCCACAGATAATCTGGCTTCATCATGGCCTCAAGGATATCCTCATCTGAGTGGAATAAGGATCATAAGGGGGATAGATTCTGCGCAAGACTGTGAGGAAGAGGTTCAATCCTAATGGAGTTGGTCGACAGAAATGAAAATGATTCCATCATCGATGTGGTGGAACCAGATGTGGTCGACAGGGTGCATATAGATTGGGTTTGCACCGTCATTGGCATAACTAATCTCATAGTTTCTGTTGACTCGACACCCATGACTAACGAGAAAACAACCTAAGTCATGATTCAGATACATGATGATATGAATATTTATGATTTATTGTGTCATCGGCATTTGGTGGGGGAGGAATTTCCATTTTGGCAGCTTGCGTGGGAGCATGGCTAGGTTGCTCATTAGGCTGAGCACTTTCTAGGATTTGGAATTTTTGCCTAGTGTAGAGGTGCCTAAATGTTTCCACTAATGGTCATACCTCTGTTTCATGGTTTTCGCTAGTGAAAATGTGGTACCATTGTGCCTACTCAGTAGATTGTGTGGGAACCGACACTACGTTTTGTCCCTGAAGTGGATGCTCAGAAAGGATCAGGCGTAGGGGAGAGAGTCCTTTGCTTCCATTTCAAAAATTTTGGTTTGGGTAGGCATAAATATTTTGGGGAGTGTAGACTTAATGCTTATCTTTCCGCTCGAAGCTTGGGGAGGTGTTCACAATTCAAAGTATGGTGAAAATGTGATCAGATTCGAGAATAACAGTGTGTGATTTTCTCTTGGTTAGAGAGATGTCTTTGAGGGAGGGAGGAGACCATGCGAAAGTTGTTCATGAGGTGCTTTAGTTCTTTACACTGATTGACCTGGTGGTGGATTCTATCACATAGCCCACATGCTGGCCTAGGCTAGACATGGGTGATGCTAGGTAGATGCGCCTTTTTAACTTTCCCAACATGTTGGTATGGAAATCGAGTAGGCTGCCTGGCAGCAATATTCCTTCCATTATGTTTTCTAAGCTATGGACTGGTGATATCATGACAGTGTGTTTCTAAATAATTAATGATGTCAATTAGTGGTTGCACTTGGGGGATATAAGTGAAACACTAATCATGATGGTTTCCCTGACATACTAGAGAAGAACGTCATAGTTGGCACTAGTACATTTGGCAGAAATTCCGACACTTGGTTCCGACACTTTTGACCAAATGTCGGAAATTTCCCCAAATTTTTTCAAAATTTTCAAACCCCGCCTAAAACCATCACTATATCGACGTTTAGAGACAATTTTCGCAATACCGACACTTATACAAAGTGTCGCAAATGCGACATTTGGAGGAATCCGTCGGAATTGCGACAGTTTCAGCAATAGCGTCGGAATTGCGACGAAATAGAGGAAAGTGTCACTATTGTGACGTTTGAGGAAAGCATCCATATTGCGACAGCTCAGGCTAAGGTGTTGCTATTGTGACAATTTCAGTAGAAACGTCGCTATTGCGACGGTTTAGGCTAAGTGTTGCTCTTGCGACGGTTTGGGCTGTGTCGATTCTAATTCACTCTCTAACTGACTTTCGACATATGTCAACAATGACTTGATATTATTTGAATTAATTAGGGTCAGTTCAACATTATTGCTATAACATTTTTATATGAGGTTGTAGGCCATGAAACTTCAACCATGTTAAGGATATTTTTTTTTGAACATCTAGTCCAAGCGTCAGATCTTTGTTAGTTATATTTTCAGAGATATACTGTAAGGAAGTTAGGGTTTATGTATGCTCTAGAATTCTTTCTCAAATCATGGTTAGCTTGATATTTTGGCTATCTTCTAATCTAGAAATTTTAAGCTATGAAATATTCATACATGGCCCATTTTCCGTTTGCTATCTTGTGTCTAAGGGCAGTCGAGCACGCCGTGTCACGCCATGTGACGCCACATGACCAAGGGTGCCCGGGTCGGGTCGTTTCGTGCAAGGGTGCCCGTGTTAGATTTGCTAACTTGTGATTGCCCAGGTGCCTTAATGTGCACATTCGGGCGGCCTGTTTGCCATTTGATACCTTGTGTCTCCGGGCGGCTGAGCATGCCGTGTCACGCTGTGTGGCGTCACACGACTAAGGGCTCCCGGGTCAGGCCGTTTCGTGTGAGGGCGCTTGTGTCAGATTTGATAACTTGTGACCACTCGAGTGCCTTATTGTGCACATTCAGGCGGCCAGTTTTTTGTTTGCTACCTTGTGTCTCCAGGCAGTCGGGCGTTCCGTGTGACGTCGCACGACCAAGGGCGCCCTGGTCGGGCTATTTCGTGCAAGGGTGCCCATGTCAGATTTGCTAACTTGTGACCGCCCGAGTGTCTTAATTTGCATGTTTGGGTGGCCCATTTTCCATTTTCTACCTTTTTCCTCCAGGTGGGCGAGCGTGCCATGTCGCGGCGTGTGACGCCTCACAACTAAGGGTGCCTGGGTCGGGCCGTTTCATGCGAGGGCACTGTTGTCAGATTTGCTAACTTGTTACCACCCGGGTGCCAGTGTGTGCATTTTAGGGCGGCCTGTTTTTTTTTTGCTACCTTGTGCCTCCGTGCGGTCGGGCACATTGTGTCACACTGTGTGATGCCGCACGACCAAGGGTGCCTGGGTTGGGTCGTTTCATCCGAGGGTACCCACCTCACATTTGATAACTTGTGACTGCCCGAGTGCTAGCTTGTGCACATTCAAGCGGCCCGTTTACCATTTGCTACCTTGTGCCTCTTTGTGGCCGGGCACGCCGTGTCGCGCTGTGTCACACCGCATGACCAAGCGCACCTGAGTCTGGCTGTTTTGTGCGAGGGCGCCTATATCACATTTGCTAACTTGTGACCGCCTGGGTGCCAGCTTGTGCATGTTCAGGTGGCCCATTTACTGTTTTCTACCTCGTGCCTCCGTGCAACCGGGCGCGCCGTGTCGCGGCATGTGACACCGGATGACCAAGGGCACCTGGGTCTGGCCATTTCATGCGAGGGTGCCCGTGTCATATTTGCTAACTTGTGACCGCCCAGGTGCCTTGTGCACGTTCGAGCAACCCATTTGCCATTTACTACCTTGTTCCTTCGGGTGCTCAGGCGCTTCGTGTCGCGCCTTGTGATGCCGCACGACCAAGGGCGCCCAGGTCGGGCCATTACGTGCGAGGGCGCCCATGTCAAATTTGCTAACTTTTGACTGCCCGGGTGCCAGCTTGTGCACATTCAGGCGGTCCATTTTCTGTTTGCTATCTTGTGCCTCCATGCATCCGGGCATTCCGTGTCGTACCGTGTGACGCTGCATGACCAAGGGCGCCTGGGTCGAGCCATTTCGTGTGAGGGTGCCCGTGTCATGTTTGCTAACTTGTGACCGCCAGGGTGCCTTGTGCACATTCGAGCAGCCAGTTTGCCGTTTTCTTCCTTGTGGCATCATTCGGTCGAGCGCTATGTCGTGCCGTGTGACGTCGCCTGACTGGGTGCATTTGGGTCGGGTCATTTTATTTGAGGGTGCCCGTATCAGTTTTGCTAAGTTGTGACCACCCTAGTGCCTTGTGCACGTTCGAGCGGCCTGTTTGCCATTTGCCCCCTTGTGCACGTTCGATTTGGGCAATTTTGCTTGAGGGCGCCCGTATTAGTTTTGCTAAGTTGTGACTACCTACGTGCCTTGTGCACGTTCGGGTGGCCGATTTTCTGTTTGCTCCCTTGTGGTATATTCGTTTGATCAGGTGCGTCCTGTCACACCGTGTGACGTTTCATGACTGAGCGCGTTCAGGTCGGGTCGTTTCGTTCGAGGGTGCCGGTATCAGTTTTGCTAATTAGTTGTGACTACCTAGGTGCCTTGTGCATGTTTAGGTAGCTCATTTTCCATTTTCTCCCTTGTGGCATCGTTATGTCGGGCACGCTGTGTCGAGCCATGTGCGATCGCTCGAGCGAGTACGTTCGGGTCGGGTCGTTTAGTTCAAGGGTACCCGTATCAATTTTCATGCTAAGTTGTGACTACCTGGGTGCCTTGTGCACCTTCAGGCAGCCCATTTTCAATTTTCTCCCTCATGGCATCATTCGGTCAGGCGCGATGTGTCGCGCTGTGCGAGGTCGCCCGATCGGGCGCGTTCAGGTTGGGCTGTTTCGTTCGATGGCGCCCGTATCAGTTTTCATGCTAAGTTGTGAGAGTCTAGGTGCCTTGTGCACCTTGAGGCAGCCTGTTTTCCGTTTTCTCCCTTGTGGCATTATTCGGTCAGGCACA
Source organism: Pinus albicaulis (assembly GCA_034641835.2). Taxonomy (NCBI): domain Eukaryota; kingdom Viridiplantae; phylum Streptophyta; class Pinopsida; order Pinales; family Pinaceae; genus Pinus; species Pinus albicaulis. The sequence continues at coordinate 1,119,903,456 of CM076583.1, read as the reverse complement.
TCGTGTCGTACTGTACGAGGTCACTTGACCGGGTACGTTCGGGTCAGGTCATTTCATTCTAGGGCGCCTGTATCAATTTTGCTAAGTTGTGACTACCCGAGTGCCGTGTGCACATTCAGGCGGCCCGTTTACCATTTTCTTGCTTGTGGCATCGTTCGGTCGGGTGCGCTGTGTCGCGCCATGTAAGGTCGCTCGACTGGGCACGTTCGGGTCAGGCTGTTGCGTTTGAGGGCTCCCGTATCAGTTTTTCTAAGTTGTGACCACCCGAGTACCTTGTGCATGTTCGAGCGGCCCATTTTCCATTTTCTCCCTTATGGAATCGTTCATTCGGGTGCGCTGCGTCGCGCCATGCGAGGTCGCCCAACCAGGCATGTCCGATTCGGGTTGTTTTGTTCGAGGTCACCCATATTAGTTTTGCTAACTTGTGACCTCCAGGGTGCATTGTGCAGATTCGGGTAACCCATTTGCCATTTTCTCCCTTGTGGCATCATTCGGTCGGGCGTGCCGTATCGTGTCGTGTGAGGTAGTCGGAACGGGCGTGTTCGGTTCGGGTAATTTTTTTCGATAGTGCCCATATCAGTTTTGCTAAGTTTTGATTTCCCGGGTGCCTTGTGCATGTTTGGGCAGCCCATTTACCGTTTTCTCCCTTGTGGCATCGTTCAGTCGAGCGCGCCTTCTTAAACCCCTTAACCACTTGATCTGCTAGGGATCGGTTACATTGATATTAATGATATTTGTGTGTTCATACTCCTTCTGAATAACCAATAATGGGATAGATAGTTATTTCACCGAACTTGGTTTTACCAAGAGTGAGGTGGATCCTAGCCTGTATCAGATTGTGGTTGAGGGTAAGTTTCTGATCATAGTAATTTATGTAGATGATTTGATACTAATAGGTTAGGCTCTTGCGATGGTTAGGCTATTTTTCACTCTTCCGACGATTGGTGGCAAAGTGTCGCTCTAGCGACGGTTGGTGGAAATGTGTCGCTCTGGCGACAGTTGGTGGCAGAGTGTCACTCTTGCAATGGTTGGACGGAATCCATTCCTGTAGTTGTGGTGATTATATGCCACGTGAAAAGAACAAGTGAACAAAGGCGTAGAACTATGAACAAAAGAGGCAGAACCAAGAAGCAGAACCTTGATTAGAAAATAGTGGAAGCGGTTTCGAAATAAAAAACGAGCAGTATCGTGTGGGTAAGTAGGCTATAAGCATATTTCAAAATAAAAATGCGATATGGGCCTACGATGGACACATGGCCATAAGTGGTTTACGAAAACCATTTATATCGTGCGATGTTGGGAAATTAACCCTCATGCAATAAATTAACGCGATATTAGTTTACATTCGCTGGATTACTCAACCCTGCGCGATAAGCTGTGTGTCGTTGGATGCGAGTGGATTGTTAATGGAGGTGGGCCCTATGTAATGTGGGTTCCATGGAACGTTTGAATGGTTGAATGTTAAGTCCACATAGGCAGAGTTATAATTTGGGTTTTAATCCAAGAGCAATATATATATGTGTGTGTGTGTGTGTGTGTGTGTGTGTTAATAGATATGCTATGTTGTATGTGACGTTTTAAAAGTCGCGATTGTGATTATATTTTGATTAAACAAATGTCAAGGTTGAACTTAAGCAATGTGGCGAGTGCGAGAACCTAAGGCAACGATTGAGTTTGATTCGAACTTTTGATCATGAATTGTCCCATAATTGAAATGTGGACCAGATATTAATTTATGTTGGCACTGGCATTTAAATTAATGCCACGGACGTTCCATCTAATTTTTGTTGATATACGGTGGTAAGTTCATGCGAAAGTAAATTAAAAGAGAAACCTTGGATATGGGATCTATTTGGGCTTTAATAGAAGGGCAGTTATAGGTGTAAATGAGTTATGTTATGGTTTGAACCATATATGTAAGCTCTATATTGAGAATTGAAATTCTAGGTTGGTTGGTGTTATAACTAGTAAAAAGAGAAAGGGCTTCCGAAGGGAGTATTGAAATTGTCAGCTTTATGTTAAACTGGAATTAGAATATTCATTCAATTTATTAGGAGTAAAAAGCCCACAATTTTATTAAAAATATAAACAATTTGTAAAAAGCCATCAATTTTATTAAAAATAAAAACAATTTATAAAAATCCCACAATTTTATTAAAAATATAAACAATTTGTAAAAATCCCACAATTTTATTAAAAATATAAAAAAATTTATATTAAATATAAAATTGATATACACTTTTTTATTGGGAGTAAAAAGCCCACAATTTTGTAAAAAGCCCACAATTTGTAAAAATCCTACAATTTGTAAAAATCCCACTTTTATTTTCTTTTTGCTTATTAAGCTCCCATTGAGTTCAACACGTGTTGGGGTTTCTACACCATTGAGAGAGATAATTCCTAAATGTAATTATTATTTTATTTATAGGATAATTTGCATCAATGGAAGAAAACATTAGAGGTGGAAAAAAAATTCAAAAGGGTGAAAGGGGTGATGGTTTAGTTTATTGCCCTTGCAAAAAATGTTGTATGAGAAATAATGTTAGAGTTTTAATAGCAACAACAACAATGCATTGTAGGAAATATGGGCACATTGATGGTGGATCGAATAAATATCGTCCCCTGGTAATTAATTATCTATCTTCATTTTGATTATATCGTAAAATTTATATTATTTTAATATTTTTTATAGGCGCACTAATGTTTAATGATTAATGTTTGTAATTTTCATAAAAGCACAGTTGCCCCACAACTTTTTGCAGATGATCAACCAGCTTCCATAGCTAAATAGTAGTAGATTAGATGATGTTGCACCAATACAAGAGAATATTGCAGCAAATATTAGTATTGGAAATGATGTTGTACAAGGTGAAGAACATGAAGTGAATGATGAAGGTACTTTTAATGATCCCATGGAGTTAGATCATGATGGCAATAATGACACAGTTCACATTAATGATGGGACAAATCAAATGCTCCAAGACTTGTATGGTGAGTCAGATGATGATGGTGGAGATAGCAGTGACAATATTTATGATGTACCTCTAATTAAAAGGTCAAGTAAACGACTTTTTGTACACTTAAATGCAACTCTTGTCTCTGCTACATTGTTGCTAGTGAACTTAAAGGTTATGAATAACTTTTCCAACAGATGTATGACACAACTCCTAAGGTATGCAATATGTATATATGATCCAATATATGTAAATGTTGATTATTTTCCCTTTTTTTAGTTGTAATAAATGTGTAAAATAATAATTCAATACTTATATATATATATATATATATATATATATATATATGATTAATAATCTTTACATTAACTAGTTTTTGTTTATGCTGTAGATTGTTGGGTGAATATTTGTTACCATCGCCAAATACTTTACCTCGAACATATCGAGATGTACGTGCTATTATGAAACACCTTGGAATGGAATATAACACTATAGATGCATGTCCCAAATATCATATTATATATTACAGAGAACATGCATTGAAAACAGAATGTCCAAAATGCGGTACCAGTAGATATCGAACAGATCAACTAACCAAAAAGGTGCCTCAAAAGGTTCTTCGTCATATTCCCATAATTCCACGTTTGCAGTGAATGTTCAGGTGTAACAGCATAGCACAATTTATGGATTACCATTCAAAGCATTGGAATTGCGACATAGTGGCTAACCACGTTTTGTCCAACCTTGAACTGTCGCTCTTGCGACGACTATGTGTTGGAATAGCGACGAAGTGGCTGTCAGAAATTGGGCCAAATTTTCTAGTGTGGTTATTCCCGTCCTGTTCATTTGGTGACGTGATCGAGTACCAGTGACGTAGCATTCCTAGGTCTAATAACGTGGTGGCCACATGGTTGCGTGTTTTACACAACACACATTTTGGTCTTCTCCATGGAGGGTGGGTGGCGGTGACTAAGGGCTCCTCAACCAATCACTTTTCAGCTGACAGGAAGAGAATTGACCTACTTGTCACATCTTCATGTGTTGTTGAGCTATCCATGGATTCTTTATCTGAGTTGTCTTCTAGGGAGAGGAAAAACATGGCCGTGCATAAAATAGTTAGCGCTAATATAAATTGAGGGATGTAATGGGTCTTCTTTAATGGGTGATTTCCATAATATATCGTACATGAAAATTGAGTTGATCGTAGGCCAAAATAGTACACACATTCCACTAAATACCATCTTTGGATGAGTTCCAGGGTTGCGCAATCATCGATAAAATTGTCACGTTCATCGCAAAGTGTACAACGTATAATAAGAGGAAGGAAGATGAATGGGATTATTTCTGGTGACTGTTATGCCTCCTGCAGGTATAATATGACGTGAGGTTCTTCTCTATTTGACTGGATGGATGGATCCTCTTGATAGGATTGTTTGATGGCATGTAAGGCATCTCTATATCGTGGTATTTCTGGGCAATGATGGGTGTAATGCCCATAATTTCTAGGAATATTACATTCGTGGTTGGTACGCAACACCTTGCCTTGATTTTTGGTGGCTGGTTCCCTTTTACGGGAACTTGTTGCCGCGATATTTACCTCAGAGCTGAGGAGATTTTTTAGTTCATACAGCTCTGAGGAGATATGGATAGGGTGGCCTACTATGTCCCATATGCCGCAAGGTTTTAATTCCCATTGTATAATGGGAGTTTATACCTTATTCCCCTTTTTATCATTTTTCTTGGTCGCGATAATCAGTTTCGCAATGGGAATTTCTTTTGATGGTATGGTTGCGACACTCTCCTTAACATGTGGGGCCTCCTCAAGAGTGAGGCGGATTAACCCTTTATAGGTGACGTTTGTAACTCCCGTCATGGTATTTTAGACCAAGTACCAAACTGGTATTGTAAAGTATACGTTTGGAAACACTACTATTGCCAAGACTTGTTGTGACACAAAACCAGATGGAGGGAAAGGAGTTTAGGAGGTAGCGTAGGCTAGAGAGGCCATTGTGGCCAAGGACTTGGTGTCATTATTGCTTGTCTCCATCTCCTGGCTAGCTTCGGCGCTTGATGTTGACATCATGAACATTGGAGCCTCTGTTGTATCAACCGATGATTCTGGTATGACAGGGGGATATTGATCTGAAAATGGAATGTACTTGTTTAAGGGTGCAAGGTATCCATTTTCCTTAATTTCAAATGTAAGCTATATACTCCAAGTGACCTCTGAACCTGATCTGAAATTGTGAGAATAAACTATTTCCTATACAGAGATGGACTGTAGGGGCATTCACTGGACATGTCACCTCTAAAGAGAGGATGAGTTCCAGAGGCTACCTGGCCCTCTACAGACCTCTGATACCATCTGATCTGAAAATGGAATGTACTTGTTTAAGGGTGAAAGGTATCCATTTTCCTTAATTTCAAATTGAGCTATACACTCCAAAAGACCTCTGAAATTGTGAGAATAAACTATTTCCCATACAGAGATGGACTGTAGGGGCATTCACTGGACATGTCACCTCTAAAGAGAGGATGAGTTCCAGAGGCTACCTGGCCCTCTACAGACTCTGTCTAAGGAAATAATATGTAAACACAAATATCAAGATCAATGAAAGTCTTTTGTTTTTAAATTCAAAGTGTTCATTGATCTGTTTTAAGTGTGAATAAGCAAGAGTATATGTTCTGCAATTGGAGTGTAGAGGTTTGATGTTAAAACAACAAGTTTTGATTACTGTATAAACTTGTTTTGGAAAAACATGCTTATGAAATTTTACTATTTAAACTATCAGAATCTGGAAATAAACAGCCATAAAACACAGATGAACAGCAGATATTTGTTTAAGCGGTTCACCCCTCTCTTGGGCTACCTCCGCTGGTCCAAAAGCCTCTAATTAGGCTCAGTCCTCTTTTGATTAAATGCTTCAAATGAGATTACATCTGTATAAACTCCTCTAATGGAAAAATAGACTGCTAAAATAGACTCAGAAGATCCAAATCAGTATAAAATGACTACAAATTCACCTCCATTGTAGGAAGGTAGCCCAATGCAGCACTCTTTCCCCTTGGCCCTGATGGCTCCACTGTCAAAAGCGCTGTAAAATTCGCAGATAGAATGCCCTGATGGCTCTGCAGACACTTCCAACAGCTCCAGAATGATCTCTACACCCAAAATCAAAAAAAAAATCGTCTTCAAAGACCTCCCCTAGCAGAAGTTATGCCACATTTACTAAACTGCCAGTTACACCTTGAGAAGCTCCACTAATTGTGGAGAAACTTTGGATAAGGCCCCCAAAATAGGGGTGGCGCCAAAATGGGCGGAACCACCAACTATCTGCGCGGTTACCGTTTGGCATTAAAGTTTATGGTTATCGCCAATCATGTTCACATATGCTGGCGGTCTTTGCAACTGTTTTAATAAATACAAATGTTTTATATTAAAAACCCACCATATAATATAACACGAATCCAATGTTTGAAACTGCCACGTTCAATTGCGTGCCAAGTTTGTTTAGCTTTAGGTTCTGCGCCACGATTCCATGTGGAGGGGGCTGGCCCCCTTTCGGGCCCCGCCCAAACAACAGTTCCGTTCAAATACCAATTCGTGTCGCTTCTATAACAAGTCCCACAGCTCTGGCCCAACGGTAAAGACGTTGGGTTGTTAACCGACCGGTCGCTCGTTCGAATCCGGCCAAACCCAACAAAATTTTAATACGCATTTTCAACTCCATCTTGGGGCCACGTGGCGGCCTCCGGGCTAGCCACGTGGCGCCTTCTCATTGGCTGCCAACGGAATATTCCCCAGAATATTCTGCAGAATATTCCACAGAATATTCCCAGAATATTCTGTGGAATATTCTTTTTTTAATAAAATTTTCCACAAAGTCAAATTTGGCATTTTTTTATGGAAATTGAGAAATCTTCAAACTTGAATAACTTCTGCATACGGCGACCGTTTTTCGAACCGTTCGCGGCGCCGGAATCAGGAAGACGAGCTCTATCCGGTCGTTCAGGTTCAAACTAGTTCTGAGCACCTTCATTTTTGACCATTTTACGACACTTGGTCCTGAGCTCCTGATCAGCAGAGATTGGCAGTATGCTTGATGAATTCAAAACTGATATCTTAGGGAGCCTTAGTGAACAACTAAACACCCTTAAGATCCAAAACAAGCAGAAAGCAGAAACAGATGCTCTAGCCATCTTTTGTCCGAAATGTAAAAAGAAACATGCTTTAAGGGAATGTCCCTTGGATGCAAAAGTTGTAGAAACATGTATGATTTGCTCAGAGACTCATGAGACCAAGGACTGTCCTTCAATTCCTGGACTCAAAGTTGTCTTTCAAGAAGAACCAAATTCAGTAGAATCTCTCTGTTTTGTTGCAAGAAGACCTTGGCAGGGACAACAAACTCAAGGGTTTAACAATCCTATGAATCTTCAAACCCCACCAAATTGGAATCCTTGGCAACAACCTTGGCCCCAACATCAAAATCCATATCAACCATGGGTACAAGGGATGCAAAATCCTTATGGGAGATTTTCTCAATTTTATCAATATCCTCCATATTTTCAAAATCAACAAGCTCCACAACTTCCAAACCCAAATCCACAACTTTCATTGCCATTTCCACAACAACAACCTTCTCAACAAAATCCAAATCCTCAACTCATGCTTCCATACCAAAAAAAGACAAATCAACTTCCAGCTCAGCCATTGCCAAATCCTAACAATAAAAATCCTAAGAATACTTACATGATAGAAGGACAACAATTTCCTACCTATATGATTGTTCCTCTCAATGATGTACAACTCAGATCTGGTAGAGTTTTAGAAAAACCTTCTATAGATGTCCAAGAGCAAGATACCTCTGAGGAGGACTCTCTTAAAACCAATAAGGAT